>VMDO01020370.1:0-37689 GCA_007922755.1 Pedetes capensis | reverse complement strand
CTTTTGATGTTTCCTGCATCATTTAATATTTTCCCTGTAGAATCTTTCACTACTGCCACTCGAGGCTTGAATTTTTTCTTCACTTCCTTAAGCTTGAGAAACACAGAGCGTGTTCTTCCCTTTTGGTTTTCTGCCTCCAGCTCCTTGCACATGTCCTTATAATATTTGTTTTTGTCTTCTCGAGCTGCCTTCTGAAATCTTCTGTTTAGTTCCTTAACTTCATCATGTCTTCCTTTTGCTTTAGCTGCTCGAGGATGTTCAAGGGCAAGATCCAGTGTCTCTTTTGACATGTAATTTGGTCTTTTCTTTTTTTCTTGTCTTTTTAAGGACTTTTTGCTACCTTCTTGAATGATATCTTTTATGTCATGCCACATCTCTTCTGGTCTCCTGTCATTTGTGTCTAATGCATTAAACCTATTTTTGAGGTGGTCTCTGAACTCAGGTCGGATATACTCAAGATCATACCGTGGCTCTCATATACTTGTTCTAATTTTCTTCACCTTCAGTTTGAACTTGCATATGAGTAGTTGATGGTCTGATCCACAGTCAGCACCTGGTCTTGTTTTGACATTTTGTATAGAGCTTTTCCATCATCTCTTTCCACATATGTAGTCAATTTGATTCCTGTATGTTCATCTGGTAAAGTCCATGTGTATAGTCTCCGTTTATGATGTTGAAAAAATGTATTTGCAATGAAAAGGTCATTGGTCTGACAAAATTCTATCATGCAATCTCCAGCTTCATTTCTGTCACCAAGACCATATTTTCCAACTACTGAGCCTTCTTGTTTGTTTCCAACCTTTGCATTCCAGTCACCAGTGATTATCAGTATGTCTTGATTGCATGTTTGATCTATTTCAGATTGTAGAAGCTGATAAAAGTCTTCCCTTTCTTCATTTGTGGCCTTAGTGGTGGGTGCATAAATTTGAATAATAGTCATATTAACTGGCCTTCCTTGTAGGCATATGGATATTTTTCTATCACTGACAACATTGTATTTCATGACAGATCTTGAAATGTCTTTTTTGATGATGAATGCAACCCCATTTCTCTTTAGTTTATCATTCCCAGCATAGTAGACCATGTGATTGTCTGACTCAAAATGGCCTATGCCAGTCCATTTTAGCTCACTGATGCCTAGAATGTCAATGTTTATGCGCTCCCTTTCTCTTTTAACAATTTCTAATTTGCCTAGATTCATACTACGTACATTCCATGTTCCAATTATTAATGGATGTTTACAGTTGTTTCTCCTCATTTTGAGTCGTGGCACATCAGCAAGTTGAGTACCCTGGGGTTTTACTCCATCACGGTAGACTCTACTTGGAGGAGGCAACTCTTCCCCAGTAGTCTTTTGAGTGCCTTCCAACCTGGGGGCCTCATTTTCCGGCACTATATCTGACAGTGTCTCTTTGCTATTCATAGGGCTTTCAATGGCTAGTTGTTTCGGGAGTGGCTTGCCAGGTCCTACTCCCTAGCCTGTCTTAGTCTGGAAGCTGTCCACCATGGGTAACCTTGCTCATGTCCGAGGTTACAGTGGCAGAGCTCTCAGCCTCATTGCAACACACAAGCCCCCACAGTGCGGCAAACTGACAGACGTGTGGGGGTTCCACACAGTAGGTACTCATAATGGTTGTTAATGCATTTTGGATACTATGATTGGAAGTGATATGATTGATAGTTATAGAATGTCAATTGCTTTTGTTTTCTGAATGACACAGAAAGTAATGATATTCCTGTCCACAAGAGGAAGGGTTGAAGTGCTTTGATCTTTCAGTGGGTGATTTAGACTCACTAGAGGACCCTCTCAACACACTAAACTCTGGTGTACCCCAACCTGTGCTGTTCACTGACTCTTGATGTTTGGAATAACCAGTGCTGTGTCTTCAGCCTGAGGTTGGGAAAACACAGAAGCCTATTTGGGACTACAATCCCCAACTTCCAACCTAGCATTGTGCCAAAAGTTTTACAAATTAATGTTTAAAATCCAGAGACTCCGCTTTAGTGATTTCCTATAGTGTCACTTGTGACATTTGATGATGGCATATACAACAGTAAAATACTTTCAAATAATGACATTGGGATCATGACAGTTGCATGCTATTGGAATGCTACTTTATTGTTTTCTTTATGGCCTTCCACTATTTGGAATTGTTTAATAAGCCATCGGTGAAGCCTGGTAAAATCCATACTAACTCCTAATTCTTTACATAGGAAAATGAATATTTTCTCTATCCATTAAAAGAAAATACAAAAAATTTTATATGTCCATACACCCTCCCTACTTCTTCCTCCTTCCTTTTCTCCCTTCCTCACTCTTGTCTCCTTCCTTCTTTCCTTCCTTCCTTCTACTTCTTATGGGTGATCCTACTCAAAGGTCTAATTGGGCTAATGTTTGAGTAACTTTGCTTTACAGCATTAGTCTGTGCATCCATCCATCCATCCAACTGTTTGCTTAGTCATCTATCTATTATCCATCCATCCATCTGTTTGTTTGACCACCCACCCATCCTCTATCCATCCATGCATTAATCTGTTAGCCAGCCAGCCAGCCAGCCATTGATCTACATTCATCGATCCATTTATCCACTGAGTTGGGTGCCTACTCTGGGCAGAGTCCAGGTTAGTTGTTTTACAAAATATCTTTAAGTTTGGATTTTTCTGATTAGTTACTCATTATGAGATCAGAGAGCAAGAATACAGAAAAAAATATATCTGGCGTTTTCTCAGTGTCTATCTGGAGGCACTTGTCAATTTGTCTAATTGTTGATGGTATTTACCAGATTTCCCCCTTGGTAAAATACAAGTATATTTTTATAATTAATACATTACTTGTGAGCATGGTATTTTGAGACCATGTGTATATCTTGTATCTCTTTCTTGTTTAGTATCCATTCATGAGCCCCATCAGAATCAATTATTATTGCTGTGGTGATTTTTCTATTACCTTTTGTATACTGGACGACTTCTGTAAAGAAGGCTTTCTCTTTTCTCTCCTTTTGTCCACTATATTCTTTTTTTTCTTTTTTTTTGTGGTACTAAGGGGCTGAACCCAGGGTCATTCACACATTGTTGCAGGTACTTTACCACTGAGCTGCACCCTAAGCCATTTTTCACTTTTTACCTTGAGACAAGGTTTCACTAAGTTATGCAGGCTGCTTCTGGCCTTGAACTTGTGATCCTCCTGCCTCTGCCTCTGAAGTCACTGGGATCATAGGCGTCTGCCACCATGCCTAGCTTGTCCACCATGCTCTTTAAAGCACATTAAAGTTGCCTCTCATGTAGGACTTACAGAAAATTCCATCTTGAGCATCATCAAGGAATCTTCACCACTTCCCCACCTGTCAGAGACTTATCAAGGTCCTAAGGTATTCCTTCCTGCAGCAGTAGCCCTGTGGCATCTGATCATATGAGGTCTGGGAAGTTAAGCAGGGTCGGGCCTGGTTAGTACTTGGATGGGAGACCGCCTGGGAACACCAGGTGCTGTAGGCTTGGGAGAAGGACCCGGCAACCCACACCCAAAAACCAATCAGCCATTGAAAACCCTATGAACAGCAGAGAAGCACTGACAATAGTGTTTCGCCTGTTGTAGGTAGGGTCGCTATGAGTTGGATACCGACTCCACGACACCTAACAACAACAACAACAACAACAACAACAAAGTATTACTACACTGGTGAGGAATCCACCCTGATCACCACAGTGCTTCTCAACATCCTGGCCAGATGATCCCTTCAAATCAGCCTCACTAAAAGTCCACAGATTCCTGGTACAAGAGAATTCTTGGCAAGTCTGGGTGTGTCATGCCTAATATCATGCATTTAGGGTGCTACCAAGGAGTGGTGTCCCAATATGCAACCTGTGATAAGCTTCAGGGATATCCCTTCTCCCTCTGGCTGCCTAGAGGTGCCTACTTCTCTTCTTTCCTTTACCCCATATTATCAAGCACAATCAGCTCAGTGTCTTTTTCTTTCACAAAAGACAGGAGAAACTTTTGATTTCTAAGCTACAGCTTTCCACACTCCAAAGAAAACATTAACAATCTCATTCCCACTTGGGTTGGAGGAGCAGAGTCCATAGAGATTCAGAGTATGAGAAACTCAAAACTTTATCCTGTCATGTAGAATTTTTTGGAATGACTTGGAATTATAGCTATGAATTGTAATGCAATTAGGAAAATGTGTTATGAGTTCCCAAAACCTGACTTACAGATTAGCACAACCATTTTGTAATGAGTAGAGCCAATCAGTGATATCTGAGGTTTACAACAACTACTTGCTTTCTACAAAGTGATGTAAATTTGCTTTCTGATATCTCATTTCAATTTGATTTTCACTCAACATTTGTGACCATATTTCCCGTGAGAGGAATTTTACTTTTTTAAAATTCATTTTTCATTTGGTTCTTCTAGAGCTAAGTTTTTCAACTTGCCAGTGTACCATACATTTACCATACAGTTTGTCTTTGTGAATGTGTATGTATGTATGTGCATGCATGCATATTAATTTGCTTATGTATAACACATACATTCATAGTTGTATGTATTTACTTTAGTGTTCTAAATAAGACCATTTGTTCTTATCAATATGTATATATCATTGACACAGCTTGGGAGAAGGACTCAGCAACCCACTCCCCAAAAAACAATCAGCCATCGAAAATCCTATGAATAGCAGAGAAGCACTAACAATAGCATTTTACCTTTTGTACATAGGGTTGCTATGAGTCAGACATTGACTTGATGACACCCAGCAACAACAACAATTGATACAGAATTCTTATCTTGATAGTGTCTTTTCATTTCACCAACTATTCGTGGTCTTTGGAATATATTTGCAAATATCCAATACCATTGATTATTTCATTATTCTAAAGTTCCTGTGCCTCTTTTAGTGTTTGAACCGAAGACCATCTTTAGCCATGCTTTCTCCTTCTAGATCCCAATCCCTCTTTTTATATGCTTTTAGGAAGAGCAAAGGGCCATCTGGCATGGATGATGCAGAGGAGAAGTGTGAAAACATGATCACAATCGAAAACGGCATCCCCTGTGATCCCTTGGACATGAAAGGAGGACACATTAATGACGTCTTCTCCACAGAGGATGAGCGGCTCACCCCTCTCTGAGGCTAACACTTGTTTCTGTGTGACTGCTAAGCATCCTAACATACCAAGGGCAGATTATATATTTTGTTTCACCATTCCTCTTTTGTAAGAAAATTTGAATGTGCTTGGAAGTGGTAGACAATCAATTATACTCTCAAAGACCACTGAAATCATAAGATGTTGACTACTCACAATATTCTAAAATATTTTTCTGATAACACAGTGTGTAAGTGTAGGCACGTGGTTGTGTAGTTCTTGATATAAGCATTTCTAGAAAAAAAAGTTAGAACTATATATGTTATTCACACTTTGAAGACCTAAGGAAAAATATTTTTTCCAATGGAGAATAGCCAAAACATGGCATTAGCAATCATTAAAAATGGATTCTTTTTGAGTATTGTTTATATCACTTTGCATACGACTAAGTAAGGAAAAGTAAAAACAGGATGGATAAATGTGACAATGTTGATTCATAGGGTGGAATTTTATTGTTATCACACCAACAGTTGCTTATATATTTTCTGCATTATATCAGTCTCTAATTGGGCAGATCTATTTGTTGACTATTTTCAATTTGTAAAAGTCCAATCTATGCTAATTTAATAAAGAGATAATCACATCTTTTCAATTGTGTGAGTGATTGTGGTCTGAGGTTTATTTTCACCTTGTGGAACACAGTCTAATTTTTATTAGTTAGGTTTAATCTGTTCTGCAGTCCTAGACATGAGTTTTTTAAAAATTGTATATATCCTTGTTTGAAGAATCTTTGTAGTTCCTGGACTTGATTTTTTATTTAAATTTACTTTTTAACTGATACATAAAACATAAAAACTATATATATTTATGTATATACAACACATGTACGTAACACATAGATAATATAATAGATATACCACTGTTTTCTTTGGTAAGAAAGGGACTTTTTGCACTGAGAACGGTCTGCTCCACTAAACACCCTTGTTGGGGAAGGTTTTTTTTTTTTTTTTTTTTTTACGCTAATAGAGATGAGAGATGTGCTGTAACCTTGACAGTCACTAACCGTAAAACGGAGCTTATGCCTCCTGCCTACTGCCTTTGACAAACACTGTGGGTAATTAGAGAGCAGTCAATCATCAACTACACTTCTCATTTTTAATGTAATGATCATGTAATGTGCCATGAGGGAACACATTGTAAGGTGATCTGTACTGGAAACAAAATGTTGTAAAATAATTGGAAATAAAGGTGTCATTCCACTCAGCAAGTCCTTAGCAAAAGCTATTTGATGCAATTGGAAAAACAGAGCATCTGAAAACAAAGTCAGCATAGAAAAAATTAGTTGCAGTAGTGATATCTTCATTTGTTTCATTGAAGAAATTTAAATGCGGATAACTTATTTTATTCTATGTAGTATTATCATCCATGATTTTCAAGAGAATTAAGCAGTGCAAACCATCATAATTTAAAAGAAAGCAATTGGGCTGGCGGCATAGCTCAGTGGTAGAGCATTTGCCTAGCATGTGTGAGACCCTGGGTTCCATCTCCAGCACTGTGTGCCTGCATGCACACATACACACACACCCCTAATATAAAGAAGCAGCAAAAGCGGTCGTGGTGGCACATGCCTGTAATCCCAGCAGCCTTGGAGGCTGAGGCAGGAGGATTGTAAATTTGAGGCTAGAGGCCATGTGAGACTCTGTCTCAAGAATAAAAGTTAAAAAAATGGGTTGGGGGTGCATCCCAGTGGTAGAGCACTTGCAAATGATAATTAGAATGATAATTATCCAATTTCTGATATGAATAATATAAAATATGCACATTTATTTTCATTCATAGATAAAGAACAAGGAATAAGAGTAAACATAAGTTTGAACCAAAGAGAGTAAGAAGAAACTCAGAGTCCAAATTCTCAGCCTTTTGTTTCAAATTCATGATGCCTCTTAACAGAATATTTTGTTTCACATTTTACATTTTGTTTTCTTTCATAAAAATTTGCATGTCTAGTTACCTCATTTACACAAACAAATGCATACATGTTGTCTTTTCTTCTTTCCTACTTTCCTTTCTTCCCTTCCTTAAGAATTTATTGAAAGCCGGGTGCAGTGGCGCATGCCTGTAATCCTGGCAATTTAGGAGGCAGAGGCAGGAGGATCGCAAGTTTGAGAGCAGAGGCAGTCTGCGTAATTTAGAGAGACCCTGTCTCAAAAAGTAAAAAAAATGGGCTGAGGGTGCAGCTCAGTGGTACAGCACTTGCAGAGCATGCAAGCACGAGGTCCTGGGTTCAATCCCCCAGTACTGAAAAAGAAAAAAAGAATTTATTGAATGCCCATCACTCTATTCAAGATATCATGCTAGATTCAATAAATACAAACAGAAAATTCTGAGGATCTTTAAAGGACATTGACTGGTTAATTTAAAAATTGGTCTATCAGTGATGCATACCTGTAGTCCCAGCTCCTGGGGAGGCTGAGGTGGGAGGATCACTTGAGCCCTGGAGTTCAAGGCTAGCCTGAACAACAGCAAGACCCCCACTTCAAGGAAAATTATGTCTGTATTTGGCTTTACCACCATCCACTTGCTCCTCTCCTCTGCACTCTGGCTTTTACTCCACACTCTGAGGAAATTTCTCCCTGGAAGGTCATTGAATTTTTGGTTGTCAGGGTCATCGCTTCTTGGTCCTCACCCTCCTGAATCTCTTAGAAGCATTTTACAGTACAGGGCACCCCATCTCCCTCTTTGACACCTCTTCCCTTCTTGGATTCTGTGAGATAACCTTGTCTTTTCACTATTCCTCCTTTCTATTACCTTTCCTGAAGAAGTCAGAGAAGAAGTTGATGCAGAAAATAAGCAACTGGTGAACAATTATTTGAGTTACATTGTGTAAAGTACAGTTGAGCTCTCAGTAGTGAAAGAAAGAAGAGAATTTTGTCTTTTACATAACGAAAATGATAGAAAAAATACTTGAGGTTAATACTCTCTCTACTGGCCACCAATTGCACATTTGCTATCCAGAGAAGCTGTGGAGTGGGAGAGAAAAAGTGTGCAAGTAGTCATTGCGTATGAAATGATCGGTTGCTTTACATAGTGGTGGATAGCACTAGAGCCACAGGAATAAATACCCACAATCCTCTGTCTGCCACTCCAGAAATCACAAAGACTCCAAAAACTATCTGTCAGAAACCCTTGACCTGAATAGATAATGCTATATTTTTCATGTATTATATTTCATTGCCTTTATTTATTTCACTTAATAAGATCATCATATTCTGGAATATGGAGGAGGTATTCAAGTGTCTGGTCATAGGATGATGCACCAGATCCCATTGGGAGTACATGAATCTATGGTGTATGTACAGCATTACCTGTACCACCTCAATTCTAATTCTAATACCATTTACTAATTGGGTGGCTGTAGACAAGCAGGGTTTCATAAAAGTAGAGAGGAGAGCCAGGCGCGGTGGCACACGCCTGTAATCCCAGCGGCTCAGGAGGCGGAGGCAGGAGGATTGCAAGTCAGAGGCAGTCTGCATAACTTAGCGAGACCCTGTCTCAAAAAGTAAAAAAAAAAAAAAAAAAAAAAAAAAAGGGCTGGGAGTGCAGCTCAGTGGCCCAGCACTTGTAGTGCATGCAGGCACGAGGCCCTGAGTTCAACCCTAAGTACAGGGGAAAAAAAAAAAAAAAGTAGAGAGGAGATAATCAGCGAAAAACCTTGTCCCAAATTGGATATGAACAGACTATCATTTTTTATGGTACTGGGTGGCCAAACCCAGAACCTCACGAATACTTGCAAGTGTTCTACCACTGTACTGCATCCCAATCTCCTTTTAATTTTTTTTTATCTTGAGATAAGGTCTTGATGATTTACATAGGCTGCCTGTGGTCTCAAACCCTTCAAATCTCCTGCCTCTGCCTCCCAAGTCAATGGGATTACAGGTATGTACCACCATCCCCAGAGAAACAGACTATCTTTGAGAAGGAGCTGTTGTTGTTGTTGTTAGGTGCCCTTGAGTCGGTATCCAACTCAGCAACCCTCACAGGGTTTTCAATGGCCGTTTCGGGATTGCCTTGGGAGTGGATTGCCAGGTCCTTCTCCCATTTTTGCGGTGCTGGGAATTGAACTCGGGACCTCAGAGACTGCAGTGCAGCGCTCTACCAACTGAGCTAAATTCCAGCCCCAAAGGGTTATTATAAGAATAGACGGAAATAATGAAAGACAGTATTAGTAAAGCATGCTCTATAAATGAAACTTTTATTAAAATTTATATTGATACTTATTAAAGTTGATAGGTTATAAAGAAGGAATAAAATAGTTTACTTTTTCTTTTTATTTATAAATATTGGTGGGGTACAGAGTAATAAGACTTTCGCTATTTCCATTAAGCAACTATTACATCACTTTTGGTTACATGTTCATCAAATTACATATTTTATAGAACCATTTGCTTAATATGTAATAAAAATCATATACATTTATGGGTTATATTCTCATTCATTTTTTTCTTTCCTTTACACTATTTTCTCTATGTAGTCATATAATTGTATCATATATTTTGAGATCTCAAAAGAGTTTAAGGGAAATATTTTACTATAAGAATGTATATTCCACATCTATGATAGCTGAATTTGAGAAGTAAAATAACCTACTATCTGGAAAGACACAATCACACATAGATCTGGTAGGGAGATAGTGGGAAGAAACAGACAACATATCTGCTTGAATTTTCAACACAAAGAAATTAAACAAAACACTACAGAACTCTGCTAGTATAGTTGCAAAGAAAAAATTGAGGGTGAAGGGAAGGAGAGAGGAAGAGAGAGAGAGAAGGAAGGTAATCACTCCAGAATTAACTTCTACCAGACCAGGTAATGATGATCACACTTTCATTTTTATTTTTAAATAATTAATGGAGTTTATTTTTGTTTTTAATTATTATTTTTAATAAGTGCACAATATAATGAGTTTCATTATTGCATTTCCATACAATTATATCATGTACTTTGCTCTTATTCACTTCCTTATTACCCCTCCATGTTACTCCCACTCTCTCCCACTATTCCCCTTCCACCTTAAAATATATCACCTTATACTTTCCAGTCTTACGTACATATACATATATATTAAACAAATCTAGCTTCCATGTATGAGGAGGACCATGTGGTATTTGTCTTTCTGAGTCTGGGATTTGCTTAAAATGATGCTCTTCAGTTCTATCAATTTTCCTGCAAATGACATAATTTGATTCTCCTTTATGTATGGCTGAATAAAATTCCATTGTGTATATATACCACAATTTAAAATCCATTCATCTGTTGGTGGGCATCTGAGTTGATTCCATTTCTTTGGCTATTGTGAACAGTGCTGCAATGAACATAGGCCAAGTGTCTGTATATTATGATGACTTAGATTCCTTCAGGTATATACCTAGGAGTGGTATGTTGTTGTTGTTGTTAGGTGCCGTCGAGTCGGTATCCGACTCATAGCGACCCTCATAGGGCTTTCAATGACTGAGTGCTTCGGGATTGCCTTGGGAGTGGATTGCCAGGCCCTTCTCCCATTTTTGTGGTGCTGGGAATTGAACTCGGGTCCTCAGAGACTGCAGCGCAGCGCTCTACCCACTGAGCTAAATCCCAGCCCAGGAGTGGTATACCTAGATCATATGGTAGTTCTATTTTTAGTTTTCTGAGAGCCGTCTCTGCTGATTTCCATAATGGCTGTACCCATTTTCTGTCCCACCAGGAGTGCATAAGAGTTCCTTTTCTCCTGCATGCTGGCCAGCATTTATTGTTTTTTTTTTGTTGTTGTTGAATCTCACTGTTCTGACTGGGATGAGATGGAATTTCACTGTATTTTTGATTTGCATTTTTCTCATGCTAAGAATGTTGACGGGCTGGGATTTGGCTCAGTTGGTAGAGCACTGCTCTGCAGTCTCTGAGGTCCCAAGTTTGATTCCTAGCACCACAAAATGGGAGAAGGACGTGGCAACCCACTCCCAAGGCAATCCCGAAAAACCAGCCATTGAAAACCCTATGAGGGTCGCTATGAGTCGGACTCGACTGGATGGCACCTAACAACAACAACAAGAATGTTGACACTTGTTCATATATTTATTGACCATTTGTACTTCTTTTGAGAACTACCTATTCAATTCAGTTGCCAACTTATTGGTCAGATTATTTGGGGTTTTTTGTTATTTAATTTTTTGAGTTCTTTATATATTACCTGTTAGATGTATAGTTGGCAAATATTTTCTTCCATTTTGTTGGCTCTCTATTGATTATTTTCTTTGCTATGCAGAAACTTTTTAATTTCAGATGATCATATTTTAAAATATTACTTTTTTAACTCTATGAATATTGTTGAACAAGCTGACACTTACTTATTTTTTTGACCAACATTTCTTTTCTCCCCCTCCACTGCCTCCCACCATCTTGTCCTCTGATAACCACCATTCTGTTTAGACATTTATTGAATACATTGACTTCCCAACCAATTCAGTTTGAAAATTTTATCTGATAGATTGACAAACTACGTTGTTAAATAGTCAATATGGTAAAATGTTACATCAGGTCAAATTATGATGACACTTAAACTCTCTAACATCAAGTATTGGTGCTTCTGATTTATGTGCCAGGTGTGTGGGGATGAGTTATCCATCTTATTTCATCATTGCTTTCAGCTGGTACAAGCAAGGACTTGAAGGTGCCTGGGAGGACAGGGCCACATGCCACGGTGGAACAGCATATTTATATGATTACCTTTTGACTTCCATTTGGGACATTTCCAGATGACCTACTTGCTCTTTAAGAGCTAAAGAAAATTTAAACCAGTGAATGTAAGACCTAAAATCTGCTGGCTCAAAAGTGGCAGAAGATTGCATTAATACCTTTGCCTTCATTTGCTTGCTAGATTATCATCTGTGCAGCAATGAGGGGGGAATGCCAGGGTTTATGTTAGTAGTACAATGGTTGCAGAAAGTAGTGCTTCGACAAGCACATTCTAATAGATCAGCAAACGAAATGCCTCTAATGAAACAACCTTTGGGAGTTCTTCCAGAGCCGGGGAGTTGAAGGTGTTGTGAGGGGCTAAAAATCAGTGTACATGGAAGTTTTTCTCAGAATTTCATAGTTATTTTTTTCTTTGTGTTGATAATTCAAATAGACCACCTATGTATTCCGTTCCATCAGTTCTCTGACAGATCTTTGTATCTTGCCAGATGGAGAGGTTATTTACTTTTGTTGTTGTTGTTGTTAGGTGCCATCGAGTCGAGTCTGACTCATCGTGACCCTACGTACAGCAGATTGAAACACTTGACATTCGTACTTTTAAGACTTAGTAATTGTGAATATGAACATTTATCCTATAGCAAAATATTTTCCCTAAATGAATCCTTTGTGGATTCAAGTTGAGCACTTTCAATGTCACTTTTTATACACAGCATAAAACTTTTATTCACAGGTCTCATTTTATTCACTGATTTTTGCTGTTTTTCATTATTGCTTTTATACAATTCACATGACAGCCCTTTGGGTGGATAAGGCAAGTATTACTAACTCTGCTTAATGAAAGAAGAGATGGAGGCTAAGTGAATTTAAATATCATTTCCCAAATCACAGCACATTTAAAAATGTTTATAGGTCTGTGGGATGATTTATCATGACTGATTTTTTTGTTTCTGTTTTAATTACTATTGTTCTACTTTTAGTTTATTCCCATTTAAAAGTACTTTGTCATTGATGCCAGGCACTGTGGCACATGCCTGTAATCCCAGCAATTCAGAAGGCTGAGGCAGAAGGATTGCAAGTTCAAGGCCAGAGGCAGCCTGTACAATTTAGCAGGACCTGGTCTCAAAATAAAAAATAAAAAAGGGGCCAGGGGTGCAGTCAAGTGGTACAACACTTGCCTGGCATGCACATGTCCCTGGGTTCAATCCCTAGTACTGCAAAAACAAAACATAACAAAACAAAAAAACTTTGTCATCAGCTCCTCTGCCTGGAATAACTTGAACATATCTTCGTCGTGCCAGCTGAGTACTCCATGGAGGACAAGAACTGGGGTTGTTGTTGGTAGGTGCCGTCGAGTCACATCTGACTCATAGCGACCCTCATAGGGTTTTCAGTGGCTGATTGTTTCAGGATTGCCTTGGGAGTGGATTGCTACATCCTTCTCCCATTTTTGCAGTGCTGGGAATAGAACTCAGGCCTCAGAGACTGCAGGGCAGCGCTCTACCAACTGAGCTAAATCTCAGCCCCAGAACTGGGATTAGGATGTCTGAAACCTCACAACTGAATAATGTGCAAGATAGCTGCTAGGATGACTCTTGGTGCAAACTAAACACAGCACCATGGGTAGTGGCATAGGGCAGAATTAGAATATTAGATAGTTTGAGTTTATTTCACAACTGGAAAAATTTAAAATAAGGATTATAGTTTTGCTTTAGAATTTACATGGTACTATGGGTAATTGTTTGTTGGTAATTCCTGGGCTATAATTTGATGGAAGCCATTTGCTCTTTATGCTTTATCTTGTGAGTGATGCAGAGCCCATTTCAGAGACTCTGGTAAACCTGCATTCAGAACTGCAACTCTCCTCATCCTCCTGGTTGAGAGGGAGAAAACTCTGATGTACTTGGATAAAATAGAAAATCAGACCACGTCATTCTCTCTACTCCATCCTCTCCATGCCGACTGGTTTCTCCCTGGGTAGAAGCCAAAGTGTCTATGTGGTGACAAGGCCCCACACAATCCACTCAGAGCCCCTGTGAACCCACCACTATTTTTTATTATAAAAATGGCTACACATGAAGAAAACTTGGAGGAATAGTACAGCAATAATCCTTATATCTACCACCTGAATTTCACCCTTCATAACTGCCCTGATACAACGTCCAAAGAGATGGAGTCCTCGGAGGGTTAGAGTGAAAGGAGAGAGGCCTCTTGCTGATGACAGTCTGATGGAGAAGTAACAGAAGGGGGCTTGGCTGCTTAGTAAACTGAGGTCCTTCCAGAGGGGACAGGAGTGGAGGAGGGGATGGGAGAAGAGGCCACAGCTAAGCTGCATTTGGGGTTCATCTGCAGAGCAGCATTTGGCTGGAGCCCTGCCCATCCATCATCCCCTTCAGTGGGGGCCACAATCGAGCCTTCCTGGGCCAAGCATCAATCCTATGGAATGCCCCAGAGGCACAGATTCTTCAGTCCTCTTCAACAGCCCATGTTAGTGCTTACAACTGTCAAACAATTTGTCCTTAGGACTAAACACAAGCTTCTGCAGTGACCTCTTACTCCACTGCTTCCTGTTCCCTTCTCCATAGATGCAGAGCCATCTGGACAATATCTTCCAAGTATTGACATCAACAAACTCCAAGGAAAAAGTACTCTGTCGTTTTCATCTATTAAAAATATTAGATATGATATTAAAATCATAATTGTTCTCTTCTTCAACAATCTTACAAGTTCTTCTGAAACTCTACCACATCCCATGGGAAGAGGCAGGAGTTGCATTAGAAAACACACAGATAGGTTAAACCCCAGTTCTCTTACTGGGTGACAGACTAGTTACTAATCTTGCTGAGCATTCAAAAAATAACAAATTCCACAGAGATGCTCGTGAGGTAACATATGTTGGTGTTGTGCACATAATAAAGACTTTAAGTGTTAACTCTTGCCCTGCCCCTCCCATGTTGTTCTAGTCAGTGATAATTGTCCAGACTGATATAATGCTTTATTTTCTCCTATTTTCCCCTACTTGTTATGGAGACTGCTGAACATACCCACATATGTACATGTTTAAACAGGATTAAATACTCTGTGCTTGAATTCCTTGCAGCTTTGCTACTGAGAGTAGGTGATTTACTATTCTGCTCAGCCCTGGTTAAGCTGTGGGGAGGTAGAATTGTGCATACGTATTCATTCTCAAGAGTGATATGTTTATAGCACTATGTAGATCAGAATTCCTCAACCTAGACATTTGTCATTTGGGGCTAAATAATTCTTGATTGTAAGGGTTGTGTGCATTGTACAATGTTTAGCAGGAGTCCTGGGCTCTATCAACTAGAGACAGTAGCACTGTCCCTCCAGTGTGACAACCAAACATATCTCTAGGGAAGCAAAATTGTCCTGGTTGAGAACCACTGCTTGATATTGCTGATATTAATGTGCTTTGAGAAGCCAGATGTGGTGGCACATGCCTGTAATCCCAGCACACAGGAGGCTGATGCAGAAGGATTGGTGTGCGTTCCAGGCCACCCTGGTCTACAAAGCAAGTTCCAGGCCAGCCAGGGCTATGCAGCAAGACAAATAAAATATAATAAAATAAAAGAAGTGCTTTGAAGAGAGTAAAATTACTGCCATGTCACCTGAGGTTGTCATCTGTGAATCTATGATTTCTGTTTATTCTTTATTCCTGAACATTCTGACTCTACTGAGAAAAACATGGCTGATTACCAAGGTATGGTAGAACACCGATTCTCTCCCCTAAGTGAAAATCATGAAGACATATGCAGAAAAAGAAGTACAGGGAAAAACTATGTTTTTAAGCCATGCAAATTTGATGTCATCATGGACCATCATTTTCCTGGTTCCTCATAAAGAATTATGCTTCCTAATTCTCTCCAAGGGCTGGGATGTAGCTCAGTTGGTAGAGCGCTGCTCTGCAGTCTCTGAGGTCCTGAGTTCAATTCCTAGCACCGCAAAATGGGAGAAGGACGTGGCAACCCACTTCTGAGGCAATCCCGAAACAGTCAGCCATTGAAAACCCTATGAGGGTTGCTATGAGTCGGACTCGACTCGACGGCACCTAACAACAACAACAACAACAATTCTTTCCAAAAGACCTTGCTGAGCACAAAGATTCTGGGCCAAAAGCCAGACTGCTGAGGCTCAAATCCCAGTTTCATTGCTTTCCAGCTTTATGATCTTGATTCTATGCCTCAGTTTCCTCATCTAGGAAATGAGGATGATGCTCTTACTTCCCTTGTGGGATTACTGTGAAGATTCAACGAGGGAGCATGTGGAAAGAAGTTAAATGATCTGGCTCATGTAAGCACTCAACATAGCTTGGATATTGCTATTGTTAGTAGTAGTTGAGTCAGACCAACTCAGATTCTTATCTCCTACTTGCCTTCTTGGACTCACTCTGACCTCTTATTTCTCTGAAATTATGAAAGGTCTTTTAATCTTACAGACCAGAGCTCATTCACACCATATTTTATCTGTGCCATCTGAGTATAATTTCCCAAGAACTCAGGATGTATTAGTCAGAAGCTGTATGGTCTATGTGATCTACATTGTCTTCCACCTCATATATTAGGTAACTAGTTCTTAATACCATTTGGGAGCTTTGTATGCCTGGAAAATGTTGGGTAGTGATTTGGAGAATGATCTCTCCTCTCTTATCAGGACTTCCTACTTCTCTTTTCCACTCTTATCTGGTTATATCAGATATAGTTAGTGGGTAGAGGCATTAGTGTGATACTGGTACAAAGATAGAATATCTCTCAGATTGAGGCACAAGTCCGACAAATGATGGTGCAAGTTCTGTCTTCTGTGTCTGAAGTTCTCAAGAACCCAAAAATCAAGGTTGGAATGAAGTCTGTACGGAATATGGTATATTAAATCAAACATTAGTGAATTTGGTGGCTTTGTGATATCAGTGATCCATGGTGTTTTATTTGTATTAGTTAATAGGTTTTTGTTATTGTTTAAGGTAGTTGATAAAAGTATTTTCTTACTTGCAGCTGAAAAGCATCCTAAGTGAGTAGATAACTTGGAATGACCTTGAAGTTATTCTGATACTATCAGCTAGCTTTTGCAACATAACAAGTCACTCTAAAATTCTGTGGCTTGAAACAACAGCCATTTATTCACCTCATGATTCTATGGGTTGACATCTTTGTCAGGGATCACTTGAGAAGTTCTGGTCTCAGCTGGTTTGACTTATGCATCTTTAGGCAGGGTACAGAAAAACTAGAGGCTGCCTGGTCTAGGATGACCTCAGCTTGATTACCTTCTCTTTGCTGCAATGGTCTATCACACTCCAGGAGGTCAGCTCAGGCTTGTTCATTTGATGGCTAGGCAGCAGGTATAGGTAGATAGATAGATAGATAGATAGATAGATAGATAGATACATACATACATACATACACACACACACACATACATACATACATACATACATACATACATACATAGAATAGACAGAGACTATGAACTTCTTAAGGCCTAGACATGGAACTAGCACACCACTACTTTCACCACACTCTATTGCTCAAAGCAGATTTGAGAAGAGAGAAAACAGACTACACCCCTTGATAGGAGAGATTGCAAAGTCATGCCACAGAGGGTGAGAGTACAGGAAGAAGTGGAAATAGTTTTGCAATCTAATACAGACACTTTAGAGTAAATATTTACAAAAGCCCTTTCCCTGGTTAGTTGAGCATCATGGTAAAACATATGGGCTAAAATATGGATGCTTCCACTTGTTAATTGGACTTAAGTTCTTTGTTTAACCTCTTTAAGTCTTCATTTATACTCCAATATGAATGGAAATTGCAATAGTTCCTTACAGGATGACTGTGATGAATCAAAAAGATAATGATTGTAAAGTGCTTCACATAGTACCTGGTGCATAAATGTAAGCCATTATTTGTAACTTACAAAGACAAGCCTGTACTCTAGTTAATGCCCTAAAATTCTCTCCCGCCTTCTTTTTCCCCTTTGCTATACAAAAGCTAAGTAATTTCTTATCTACTCTGTATTACATGCTTCATACATGTGAGGGGTTCTGTTACCCCAGTGGAGCTCTCCAGGGTGCTGGATTGCCAGTGCCCAATGCTCTCTGATGGATATCTTGGGGTCTGATTTAATGCCTTGCCTTGCCTTGGGCCTTCTGTGTTACCTCTAGATTTCTGGTGTTGTTGTTGTTGTTTGTTTGTTTGTTTGCTTGCTTGCTTGCTTTGCCTTTTGTTTTTTGAGACAGGGTCTCTGTGTAACTCACATTTGCCTGGAACTCATGATCCTCTGTCATCTGCCTTCTGAATGTTGTGATTATAGGTGTGTGCCACAATGCCTGCCCTACCTCTGTTTTGATTACTGGTAGCTTTCTCTTTAGAAGAGCGCCAGGATTGAAATTCCAAATAAGCAATAGATAGAGGGTTTTCCCTCCCTCACTGTTTCTCCAGTTTTTTAAGAAAAATGTTACTTTTAGGTAATAAAAATGCCTCTAGAGTCCCTCATGTTCTCAATCTTCATGGATCATCTAGAAATATCTTGTGGAAGCAATCCTTGAATTTTAGTTTCATATTGAATTTGTATGGAACATGGGTCTAAGGACTTCTTGAACAAATAAATTCAGATAGGACTCTGAGCCAGCTCCCAAAGGTGGCTAAGCTGCTCATTGTTGTTAGGTGCCATTGAGTCGGGTCTGACTCATAGTGCCCCTCAGGGTTTTCAATGGCTGATTGTTTCCAGATTGCCTCAAGAATGAACTGCCATGTCCTTCTCCCATTTTTGCAGTGCTGGGGATAGAACTCGGGTCCTCAGAGAGTGCTGAGCAGTGCTCTACCAACTGAGCTAAATCCTGGCCAAGCTGTTCAGTGACCTGTAACTTACTCCTGCACCTCACCTAATTTTGGGAACACTCCAGTGTAGATCTAGGAGAGACAAAAACCTTTGGGCAACAAACTAACAAATCCAGTGAAAAGGCTGAGCAGAGTTCTTCTAAGTTCTTCTAAGTGTGTTCTCAAATTTTCAAGTTTCTCAGTTGCTTCTTTATCCTTATAAAAGTTGCAGAAGTCTTTTCTTCTTTCCGGCCAGTGTTGAAACTTGAGAATCATTGAAATATAAAAATGACCTCTTGTAACATGATGACATTATTCAAATTCCAAGGAAATAGAGCTCTGATTCCTTTCTGGATGGAATCCAGATTAATTTAAGACACACCATATTCTGACAGTCCCCAGAGAAGATAGAATGCTGCCCTGGAATTTATGTTGTGTAATTTCTAGACACTGAGCATATTTCTCAGCCAAAGACTCCTGATAAGATTGAAGATAGGCTGGCATATCTCCTATTGGGGGGTGTTTTCGATGGTAAAGAATGAATAGTAAGTCTCTTACTCCACTTAGCTTCTAGTTTTTATATATTCATGGTGACATCACATCTCCTAGCTTATTAAAAGCCAAGACACTTTGATTTAAAATATGGTAGACACTGAGGCCTCAGAAAGCTTTTATTATTTTAAATGCATGTATTCATGTGAGCATGAGATTGAAGCCCTTTTCCTTCAACTTTTGACTTTCATACTAGTCCTCCTTAACAGCACCATATTAGGATCCTGAGGATTTATAAAAAACAATTTATCTACTCCTCATCTCTATGATTTTGGGAAATTGTTGTTGTTGTTAGGTGCCGTCGAGTCGGTATCCGACTCATAGCGACCCTCTGTACAACAGGGGAAACACTATTGTCAGTGCTTCTCTGCCGTTCATAGGGTTTTCAATGGCAGATTGATTTTTGGGAGGGGGTTGCCAGGTCCTTCTCCCAAGTTTGGGAAATTAGGTGATTCTATAACCTCTCATACTTTCCCTCTCATCTCTCCTACTTTGATAGGCTCTGGAGAGAGAGAAAGAGGCCTGCAATTGAATAAACATTAGCATCCTTAGGCACAGCACCAGTCTTACAGGATAGTCTAGAAGAAAATTTCGGAGCCTCAGTTGAGCCTCCTTTTCTAGTACTATAGACCAGACTAGCAAGTTTCACTCTGAACCTCGCCCTGGCCCTGCTAGATTTCCAGAGGTCTGATGTCTCCAAGGAAGAAGACATTCTCAGCCTTCAAGCTTATAATCTTTCCAGCACCATTAATGCTAATACATTCTTGTCTGGGACATTATGTGTCAGAGAGGGGCACAAATGGAAAGGAGAATTTTATATATCATAGAGACATTGTCATATACTCTGGCCATGCCATTCTGTTTTTGTAATAACCATTTTTGTCTCTTAGGACTTTATAAATATTTTTATAATATACTAAACTATGACATAGTTAGATATGTTAACTTTATTTTTGAGTTATCACCATACTAGTCATATCCTCTACTTTGAATTGGTCACTTAAACATCAGTTATAAATCAAATATGATATATATATATATATATATATATATATATATATATATATGAAGTTGGGTTCACATAATTATCCCATGGAACACAGAAATGGAACCTCAAAGGATAAGAAGAATTCCGAGTCATATGTGCCGGGCTTCTCAAAGGTCTTGTGATTCATAGGGTTACCTTGTGTCTGTATAATTGATGTTAGCTAATTTATTCTGAAGTAAACACACCCATTCCAGCACCAGAATTTTTGTTAACAGGTGTGGCACCTCTGAGAACTGCATGTCATAATTATCTCATCCTCATTCTCCTAATACATTAGCACTATAGGAGCAAATTCATCCAACATGGCTGCCAGAGCAGCTTTTCAGTTTAGTCAGAGTTCTAGTCCCTTTCTATATGTCTATGGTTATTTGGGGTTATCTCATCTTTGCTAAAGTTAATGCTGGTTATGAGGCCATATGTACTGAATAGCAGCTCCTTAAGTAATGGTGAAAAAATGAACACTTGTTCATTTTTTTTATTGAGACATAATATTTGTACTTTCTTTTTTGTGGTACTTGGAGGTTGAACCCAGGCCTTTTCGCATACTTTGCAAGTGCTCTAACACTAGGCTGCACCCCGAGGCCACTTCAAATTATTTTTTATTTGGAGACAGAGTCTCACTAAGTTATGCATGTTGCTTCTGGCTTCAAATTCGTGATCCTCCTCCTTCAGCCTCCCAAGTCGCTGGGATTAGAGTCCTGTGCCAGCATGCCTGGCTTATTTGTATGAGATACATTATGGTAATTCAATACATGAATACAATGTATAATGATCATATCAATGTAATAAACATTTTCTTCTTCTTAGATATTAATCATCCTCATGTGTTGGGAATTTTATACTCTTTTAGTTATTTTGAAGTATATCATAGACTGCTTTAGCACAGTGACTCTACTGTGCTAAAGAGGAACTGGAAGTATAATTCATCCACTCTGTGATTTGATGCCCCTTATTGAGCTTCTTTCCAAACCCCCTTGTGCCATCCATCCCACTCTTTAGTGACCACTCTTCCATTCCATTCTTCCACAAGAGTGACTTATTAGTTTCTACAAATGAATGAGAACATGTGTTTTCTGTCTTTCTGTGTCTGGCTTATTTCACTTGGCATAATGACCGCCATGGTATGGACTCTGGATGGCATTTTGACCTCATGAGTTCCAAGTACCACCAGATTATGGAGTAAATTAGCACTGCCATAATTATCAGCTTTATGTTTTGCTAACTGAGTTTAAAGACTGTGTACATCTAACTCTTAACCTAGAGGACTTATTTTATATTTGTATTATAGAATATTTTTATTTCATGGAATGTTTCATTTTGATATCTCTATTAGAAAATTACCTACAGCCATACCACTGTGGCATCCGATTCCGTCAGATCTCAGGAGCTAAGCAGGGTCGGGTCTGGTTAGTACTTAGATGGGAGACCACCTGGGAATACCAGGTGCTGCAGGCTTGAAGAAAGAACCTGGCAACCCACTCCCAAGAAACAATCACCCATTGAAAATCCTATGAATAGCAGAGAAGCACAACAATAGTATTTTTTCCATTGTACATAGAGTCATTATGAGTTGGACACTGACTTGATGGCAACTAACAACAATTAGAAAAATATCCTCTATCTCATCTTCTAAGGATTCTGATAACCACAGTTGTGGGAAAATGAATGCTAGTTTATGACTGCAGATGGGACAGCATCAATGCAATATTAAAGTTTTAAAGTAGATAAATAAATTTAATAATTTTTTTAAAAAGTAAGTTATTAGTGAAATCAACTATGAATATTTCCATTGCTCTTATTTCATTCCTTAACATTGCAGTTTCATAGTCATTAGTGAGTGTTGGCATCATGATAGTTGTGCTATAAGAATGGTTCATCTCATACAGTGTCAGAGTATACTCACTTCTCTTTCTGTCTAAAACATTGATTGTAGGCTGAGATATCTGAGTCAGGAGAAAGACTGACTAATATTCAACACTAGCCTTACTACTTAATAATTAAAAGCATAACCTTGGAAGAAGTAGCTTGATGGAGATAAACTTCATTTTCTTCATCTACAAATAGGTTATAGCAATATCTTTCTCACAGGGTCATTTGGTGGATTCAGTGACTTAACACATGTAAGGCATCTACCCCAATGTCTGGCTTATAGTAATCATTTTTCTTCCATGTCTTCCACCATATCAACTTGAATCATAGCTCCAAATCTCATCTTGTATAGAAAATTTTTTTCAGGTGGGCATGGTGGTACATGCCTGTAATCCCAGGGACCAGGGAGGAAGAGGCAGGAAGATCACAAGTTTGAGGCCAGAGGCAGCCTGCATAACTTAGTCAGGCCCTGTCTCAAGATAGAAAAAAGGGATATGAGAATACATCTCAGTGACAGAGTGCTTGGAAAGTATGCACAAGGCTCTCAGTTCAGCCCCCCAATACCACAAAAATTTTTTCACCTATTTTCTGTTGATACTAATCTCTATCCATCACATCTTGTGGATGGACCAACAAACATAAATTATACTGCAATAAAAATGAATTATGCACATACAGAGTAAACAACAGAGCTACCTTCTTCCTCCTCCTTACTATGGAGTTTATATGCAATGTCCTTATTCAATAAGTACTTATTGTGTGCCTATTATGTACCAGTAATTTTTCTGAGCAGCAGGGGATATACCAGTGAACAAAACATAAAATCTCTGACCTCTTGGAGCTGATATTCTAGTGGGAGAAACAGACAATAAAAAATAAATTAGTAGAACGTAATTATCAGTAAGGTAGCAGAAGGTGGTAAGTGTCATAGAGGAGAATAAATGATGGAAGTTGTCTAAGAGATGCCGTTATATGTGCATGTGGTGATGACAGGGAGAGTCAATTTTAATAAGGTGATCAGGTGGCTTGCACTCTATGCCTTGACTCATTACAATGAAAGTCACAATATTTAAAAAATGCTGAGTTATCAGATTGGTGAAAGACAAAACCAGAGTCTAATAAAATTGGGAAGTTGAAGCCTTTATCAGCGTTACTGGCATTGAACTTGGAGTTAGTACAACTGACTTTATCTGTGCATTGTTCCATCAGCTCTCTGTGAGGGCTCCTCTTCCAGTGTAGTAAGACGGACTCTCTGAGTGAGCAAGGAGGTTGGGGATAGAGTCAGTAAGTATCCTTAACTAAGACCCACTGATGATCCAAACAGAATCAACCCCTTAGATAAGGAAGGAGGAATACAATGAGGTCACCAAGATCAGCCTGCTAGACCTTAAGAAGGTAGCTACTGTTGAACATTTCCAAGTGGATCAGAAAGCATGACTCGTATACTTAGTCCATAGATTGATGTAAAGGCCAATAGGAGCAAAGGTGTATTGTAATATATTTGTTAGGTTAGGTGCCGTCGAGTTGGTATCCGACTCATAGTGACCCTCATAGGGTTTTCAATGGCTGATTGTTTTGGGATTGCCTTGGGAGTGGATTGCCAAGTCCTTCTCCCATTTTTGCGGTGCTGGGAATTGAACTTGGGACCTCAGACTGCAGCGCAGTGCTCTACCAACTGAGCTAAATCTCAGCCTGTATGATATTTAGAATCAATTAAAAAGCACTGCGCAATGTGTAAATTTCTTATGTTATCTTTAAACTCTAGCTGAGGGTCAGGATCTGGCTCCAAAATGAGTTTTCTAGGGTTTGCATGCCTGGCAATGTTGCAGCCTTGACTTGAAGTGGGTCTAAGCCACTTGATTTTGACTATCTTTTATGTTAGCTACTTTCCCTGAACCTGTACCTTAATTCAACTCAATCATTCTATACTCTTTAGGCATTTCTACTTTGCTATAAACTAGTGGAGGCATGTGACACTCTGGCCAAGTTCCTTAAATTACCTTATATCACCTCCTTGTTCACTTCACAGATGGCTCCTCCTACAAAGAGTTGTTTCAATAACTTCTTTTCTTATTTATATGTCCCATTTCTATCCTAATGGCTGGACTAAGTAATAATTTTAAGCATACTGGGATCCTGAAGAAGTATGATCTTTTCCTTTTGGTCTTGACTGAAAAGATATATTTGATTAATCATCTCTAGCTGACCATTCTTATATCTACATCTCTGACCTCTCTGCCAAACTCCAGATTTGTATAGCCAATTCACTTCCCCAAGTCTTCACTTGGGTTTCTGACAGATACTACAATCTCCACTGAACTCCTAGTCTTCCCTCCAAACCTATTTTACCAGCAACCTTCCCCATCTAAATTGATGTTAACCTTATTCTTCTAGTTGTTCAATCCACAAAACACGGGAGTGATTCTTCCATCTCATCAGCAAATCCTATTATTGTTACTTACAAAGTATAAATCTAATCTAATCAAATCTAAATCTAATCAAAATCTAATCACATCTTCCCAACTCCACTGCTACCACCAATCCACCATCATATCCCACGTGGACCACTGCACTAGCCTCTTCCTTGATCTCTCTACCTCTACATTTGCCCCATATGTAATCTATTATCTGTAGAATAGCCAGAGTGATTCTTCTTAAAGGTAAGTGAGAACACATCACTCTTCTGTTCAAACTCTATTGTGGATCCCATTTCATTTAGGCTAAAGTCTAAAGTTCTTAGATGCTCAGGGCTTTGAAACTTAAGGATTTAGAAGGTGGGGCTTCTAAGGCCCTAGATGTAAAGTTATATTAGTGGCTTCCTTTCTCTAGTGCTATCTGATGTTCTTTAGGGTCTAGGTGTGAAAATAAATTAGGTTTATTGTGGCAAGTACTGCACTATCATAAATTCAGGCCAGTCCTATTCAGGACAATCTTCCTGGAATGCACAATTTATCCTTACAAATTTGAACTCTGTTGAAAATATTTTGTCAAGTTGGTTAATGAAGATAATCTTTGCTCTATCTGTAGGAAAAATGGACTGCTATCCAACTAAATATGTAAACAGGAAAGACCTTTTAACTTTTCCTTTAGGCAGAAAAGCCAACTTGTTATTTTTTGTAAAGCACTTATAAATTCACTGTATGTGAAAACATGTGCTCAAAATCAATTTTTCTAAATGTAAATAACTTCTGGTCATGTAAACTTTTAAATTTCTCTATGATATGTATTCCTGATAGCCTTCCTTGTTCATATTGGAAGCATGACTCAATTAATTTTTTTTTTTTTGAGACAAGGTCTCACTAAATTACACAGACTGCCTCTGGCCTCAAACTTGCCATTCTCCTGCCTCCGCCTCCCGAGTTGCTGGGAGTACAGGCATGTGCCACAGCACTGGGTGACTCAATTAATTTTAAGGTAAGAAATTGCACAAAAGATCTTTTTTTCTTTGATGTTTCCAACTTGGAAAACTGGAGGAAATCTTTGCTACAGCTGTTTGGCAACCTCACCATTTGTGAGTCAGCTGGAAGTACATAAATAGTTGAACAGTAAGGAAAATATGGATCTCAAAGTCTACGCACTTTGTTCCAGCAGAGTGAAGACCCACCCTCAGGTGTGAGCCTATGGAGAGGGAGCTTTCAGACTGAACTCCATGGTTATCTAGTTTCCATTTAGGTCTTAGTAGACAGCAGATCAAAAACAGGGAGGGGATTTGTGGTGGGCAGGGCTACTAGAAGTGACACTGAACTCAGAATGTGCAGAGGCAGCAGAATTAATAGCAATAAAACTATTAGAAACCATTTAATTTAAAGTTCTGAAGACATTATTGTGTTATAGACAAGCCAGTAAAAAAACGTTCAAGATGAACACACTGAATCAGCTTAAGACACAAAACACACAGGTATACACAAAATACTATCCAGACAACATTCTGATTAGGATGGAATCAATTTTAGAAAAATTTCTACTCAAGATGGTTTTAAAATGGAAAACTGGTAGACTCAAAGCAATACATTTTAGTTTTGCTTATGTGGGCCTGCTTATTCTCAGAATATGTCAGATTGAGCAGGATTTACTAGACCTACATGACATCAGCAGATGACTGACCCTATGATCCCATGGAGAGAAGTTATCTCTTCACAGCCTGGAACCAAAATTCAGCCCCACTATTTATCAGTTGTGGGAATTTGGGCCAGTTGTGGGAGTGCTGGGAATTTTGGTTTCCTTAATAATAAAATGGATCTCACAATTCCTACGTACAATATACCTCCTATGTTGTGATGAGTTTATGCTCAGAGGCTGGTGCAAAGCATGTACAATCACAAAGACAGTATCTGTAAGTATTGGGAGGGAGGAATTTACATTCATGACATTTCCATCTCCCTCAAAACTGCAGTGGTGGACTCAAGTTTTCTCCCTTCTGTATGTAAGAGGTTTGATACTTGGACCTAATCATAATTAGGTATTCTGGCTACCTGACAAGTTTTTCCATGGCTGGGTTCATGCAGACTCTCTGGCTGACTCCCTTTTCCTTCCACAAATGACCCTGCTCATTCTATCAGTGAGTTCCTCCATTCTATTATGTCGGCACAGGCTCATAAATTACAAAAATGCAGGATCTTGACTCAAACTCTCAGTTAATCTCTGCAGTAGTGTCCTTGAAAGATGACCTTGCAGGTGGTTTGCTTCACCATTTCAGTATGGAAGTTTACTCACTAGTACACTGTAGCTAATGGGTAGCTTTTTTTATTCCTAGACTTCTGGCATTGTTCTCATGTAGTAATTCCTAAAATACAGCATTTCTGTGAGATGGATACAATACTATCAGCTTTGCAATAAAGAAATTAGGTATGAGGAGGATATTAACTGCCTAAAGTCACACAGCTAACAAGTGGCAGAGTTAACCCGCCTTGTTAACTAAGTCTTCTTTTAAATGACAATATCAGAATGGAGGAGAGCTGCCTACCCTAAGTCTTCTCTTCCAGGTCTGAATTCTTCTTCAAATTATATGATTTTAGATTCATCTACTACCTTATTTATTTTCCCATGGATACTCTCTTGTGTCTTTCTAAACTTGCACATGATTATTTTGTTTAGTTCAGTTGGTAGAGTACTGCTCTGCATTCTCTGGGGCCCTGGGTTCAATCCCCAGCACCGCAAAAACTGGAGAAAGATCTGGTAGCCCACTCCCAAAGCAATCCTGAAAAAATCCACCATTGAAAACCCTATGAATAGCAGAGAAGCACTGACATAGTGCCAGGTATGGCACAGTGTTGGGGAGTGTTTCATTCTGTCATACACAGGGCCTGTATGATGAGTTGGACCCAAGTCGACAGCACCTAACAACAATAACACTTCTACTAACAAAGTCTCAGAGAGTCTAAGATGGATTTACCTCTTGTGGGGCATCTGAGTTGTATTTATAGCTCATATTAAGTTTTTGTTCAGCTGACTTGACTGAGCTGCTGCAGGCATGGTTTCCATGCTTCCACTAGCAACCACCTTAGTGTCTGTTCTCTAGGCAGCAACCATACTGATCTTGTTCATACTTTTGCCCCATAACTTCTCTGCTTGAATCCTCCCATTGTTTTCCCACATTCCTCGGAGTAAAAGCCACAGTTCTATAATTTTCTGTAAGGCCCCCCTGGAGTGCTCCCAATTTTCTTCCTCAACTTCCTCTCCTGTCCCTTTCCCCTGCACACTGGGCTCCAACAACATAGGCCTCTCCTGTTCTTGGGATCTGCCCACACTCTTTGTGCTTGCTATTTCCTCTGCCTGGAAAAATCTTTCCTCAAATAGCCACATCTTTCAAGTCTCTGCTCACATGTCACCATCTCAGAGAAAATCTCTCTACACCTCGTAATTCTCCTTCCCCCATTTCCTGTTTGTTATATCAAAGCATTCATCACTGATTATTGGTTTCCTCTATCCTCATCTCATATAGTACAATGGTCACACACTTTTTCTGCCTTACTTGTTAGTATATATCCAATATCTAGAACAGTACCTGGCACATAGTAGATAGTCAATAAGTAAAGTTGAATCAAGAATCTTCTTCTTGTGAACATAAACTGTTGTTGATTAGAGGACTGCCTAAATCCTGTACTGGGTGATTGTTTCGAGGAACATTTTGATTTAGTCATAGCACTTGACCCTTTGCTAAATCCTTTATTGAAGAGGAAGATACACTTTGTCCTTGAGGTTTTTTAAACTATTGTGTCCTTTTATTGGGAGAAGGACCTGGTAACCCACTCCTGAAACAATCCCGAAACAAACCCTAGGGATAGCAGAGAAGCACTGACATAGTGCCAGGCATGACGAAGTGTCAGGGAGTGTTCTATTGTAAATAGGGTCACTATGAATTGGACCCAACTTGACAGCACTAACAACAACAACAACAACAACAGCAATAGCAGCAACATTCTTTGAGTAGAGGTAAAATAATGCCGTCAGCATCTGACTTGTTCTTACTATATAATGGGTCAGATCTACATTTTTCCACATGCAAATCACATCCTGAAATTATATTTTGTACTTTGGTCAAATATCAAGGTCAAATTCTCCCTTCTACAAAATGCCCCTCCATCCCTTTGAAAGTTAGAACAATGTTTTACATATGCTGTCTTTTAATTTTTTTCTGGTTCTCCGTTCCTTCTCAAAGACAATACATTCCTTGAGGCTGATTGTTTTTCTGGGTCCCTTCCCCTGCATCTTTAGTAGTTTCTCTCCATTCTCAGAATGGGATCAGAGAGAACAAACACTCCCAGATACATATTAGAACATCAGCATCTTCTCAATGGAGAGTGACCAGAAATTTCAACAATTCAGTCAGCACTTGCAGTTGGCCATGGTGACCTAGTGCCTGTACAGCATTGCACTAAATGATTCTCCCATTTCCCTTCCTTCTCAAAGTTTCTTGGCTTCCAACATTTTCCTGCCTCACTGTATCTCAGGCTTTTTGTTAATCTATTTTTAGCTTGGACTTTATATTGTGCTTTCTCCATTTCAATGTGATCACATTAACCTTATTTTCTGCCTCCGTGAATTGAATTTGGACTGCTCCATTTCCCCCCTAGTCCCAAGTATTTCATTCAGGAAGTTATCTGAGTAGAGGTTTCTTTCAGCTTTTATTCCCCATTTTGTTGCCTGTTTTTCTCCTAATGCATGTGAAAATGAGTGAATTTCAGCTTCCTTTAATATGGGAGAAGCCTTACTGAAACTTCTTTCTTATTATTTAAATTTGTCAACTGCTTTATTTCCTCAAAGAGTAGTATCTTTTGATTCATACTTGATGTTTGGTAGAGCCAAATTCATCATCCTTACTAAAGGCACAAGTCCCTCTTCTGCTCTTTACCTATGGCTCCATTATTACTCTTAGATTACAGTATACAACTCAGTTAAGGGCCTACACTCTAGAATCTGACTTCTGGATCCTTGTCCTGGCTCTACCACTTATTAGCTGAGTGAGGTTTGGCAATTTTTTAAAGCTTTGTTTCATAATCATAAAATGGCAATAAAAATATTTGCCTGTAGGTTCGCTGTGATGCTTAAATAAAATATTACAACACAAAGCACTTTGAACAACTGTTGCTTTTTCCTATTTTACAACAATATGTACATCTTTGGAACAAAGTTAAGTAGTGGAATTTTTTAAGGTTTAGTTATTACCATTTCATCTGAACTTGGCAGACTTGTTTTTCTGGGTGAAGAAATGTTTTCTCTGTATGAAGCTTTCATAATCACAATCAAGCTGGCCCATGAGCCCTGCCATTTAAAGTGGCTTCTCTCTTTTATCTATGACATGCCTACACCATGGGAATGAGGACACCGAGCGAGCTCCTGAGATTTAACAGGATAACCACTACAATCTCTTCATATTTATTCTATGTTTCCATGATACCATGCCTATGGATGACCAGAACTTGACATGGACACTCTTTGATATCACGTGGAGGCATTATTACTTCTTTGTGATCTCACCTGAGTTTTGAACAGGTAAGTGAAAGGGAAGGAGGCACATGATGAAGTCAGCCATAGAAACAGTGTTTAACATGGTCATCTGAGAAATAGAAAATTAACCTTTCCAAAGCCAGATCAGGAGGGTTAACCTGTGCAGTGAAGAGTAATCTTATAATTTTACAAAAATGTCCATGGAAATTAAAATTAATCAGAAAAATGAATTCTATAAAGCAAGAGCAAAGTTATTTATTTGGAAGGGAAAACCTTATTCATGTGAGTTTCTGTGAACATTCACTTGAAATAAAAATAAAAGAGGGATAACTGAATGGAATTGTCAGAAAAATATATCAATGCCAACATCTCTCCCCCATGATCCCTAATTCTAGCCCTCTTTCATTACTGTAAAATCATAACACCCTCAGTGTATCTTTAACAGCTTTCTAGGAACATATTAACCAATCGCTCAAGTTTTGATTTGGCCATAAAATGCTAAGAGAGCTAAGGTTTTCTAGGATTAATGAATAACATGCCTTTATTTGGTTTACTTTAAAAAATCATTCTAAAATCTGTTTATGTATCTGTCCTCCCCAGGATTAACTTTATTTTGGTTCAGCAGATTGTTTACTGTCTTCTTCTTCTTTTTTTTTTTTTTTTTTTTTTCCTTTCCTCCTCAGTGCCCAACCCAAGTTCAAAGGCTGATGAGAGAGAAAAACTCACGAGGAGATTTTACTCTAGGGAAAGTTGTTCAGTGGATGGGATCTTGGCGCACAGGGAAAGATGTCAGGCTCCTCCTGGCTCCTTCTCAGCCTTGTTGCTGTAACTGCTGCTCAGTCCCCCGTCGAGGAAATGGCCAAGACATTTTTGGACAAGTTTAACCAGGAAGCTGAAGACCTGTCTTATCAAAGTTCACTCGCTTCTTGGAATTATAATACCAATATTACTGAGGAGAATGTTGAAAAAATGGTGAGTTATCATGGCTACATTAGGGGGTGGTATGAGTTGCTTCTTAAAGATTAGAATTATTTGTTTGTAAAACTGAATAGGGAAATCAAAGAAATCTCTGAACTGTGAGGTTGGATGTTTGCCTCTATAATTTCTGCTTCTGGAGTCCCAGGTGACTAAATTGAATTGACCTTGGAGTTCATTTGGAAAATTGTTAGAAAATAATTTATTGGTCTTATCCCAGAGTCCAGAAACAAATGAACATGCTTTGTGAAATTGCCATCAAAATGATCATCACAGTCAGTGCATAAATTATTGAGTAAATAATTTTCTCTAGCCTATAATATCAACAGGAATAGCTACAGAATAGAAATGACATATTAGCTGAAGGTGCAACTGGCAGTTAACTGAAAGCCCTAGCTAGTAATTAAGCTAACCATGGGCTAGGTGAAGCTGGATTTGGGAATTCCTTCTCTCATTGTCACAGAGCTCTGAGGGACTTCCAAAGGTCACAGAAGAGCCCTCCAAGAAAAACTATGATTAAACTAGCTCTGTAAAGTCTCAGAACGCTCTGGGAAAGCAAGATGCTTTGACAAGTGCAAGGATTTTAGAATTGCTTTCTCTCACAAATCCCAAAGCAGCATCCTTACACATTTACATGATGGAAATTTGAACAATCATTTAAGAAGAGATTTTTGTGTCAACTTGTTCAGGAATACTTTCCTTCAAACATGTAGCTTGGAAGCTTCCCCCCACAAATGATTAGGGCATTGCATGTTTAAATTAAATTACTGCCACTCACTGAACAGATCAAATCTGAGAACTGCTGCTTCACTTGAAATCCCAAGATTCTTTTTGCTATTTTTCTAAAATTCAAGGCAACTCAGGAGATTTTTGACAGCCCCATGTTGTCATAGGGGTTGTTTTGTCTTGTCAAGCATTTTGGTCTTACCTTTCCTCTTCTCTTCATACCTTTTTCTCTCTCAATTTTTACTTGATTTCTGTTGGAGGTGACTGCAGTGTACTACATGTTTGTCTTCATTCTCAGTTGAATGGTTAATGGCAAAGATGAAGTTATGCTACCACCATACCTAAGAGCTCTGGACCCAAACTATCTATAGCCCAATCCTGGCTCCACCACTTTTTAGCTGTATGAACATGAACGAGTTAATTACACTCTCTGGATCATGGTTTCTTCATCTGGGAAATAGAAAATAATATTCAGATCTGCCTCCCTGGCTTGCTGTGAAGACTAAATTAATGCACCAAAATGTCAGAATAGTGCTTGTTGCTTGTGGGCACGGAATAGTAAGACATCATTGTTATCAGTGTGAGAGGGAGTTAGGACGTCTGAGAGTCCAGATGTGGAGAAGCCATGTTATGGAATGAGATGTAGTGATGTTTATTGAAACCATTTCCAGATCGCTGAAGTACTATCAGTTTTGGCTGGAGATGTAGCTCAAAGGTAGAGCACAAAAAAGTACTATGATTTTTGAATTGTATATGTTGGTTAGAGCAAAGACCAGAAATGAAAGAGTGCAAATCACTAAGTGTGGTTAAACTGGAGAGAAGTATGGTCTTTTTAAAGGAAAAATGAGAATATTTAAATGCAAGAAGCAAACAAGGAGCCCGATATCTTCTTCCTCAAGCAGTGGTAGGGTGCATTAATGCCCCAAGGTGAACCTGTGTGGGTTTACCTGGGGACGGAGGCAATGAATGGGGAGAGAAATGGCTCCTTTTATTCTCAGATCACAAAAATTGAGATGCCCTAATGCACTGGGCACTGTGGCAGGTATCAAGATGAGCAGGTTGTTGACATATGGTATGCAATGAAGGTGGTGAGTACATATGTAGTGTGATCACATGTAAGTGACTGATACAGTAAGTGTGGACTCAGGGCCAGACAGGCTGCATTAAAATCCTAGCTCTGAATCTTATAAGTGGAGAGCCTTGATCAAATATCTTAACTTCCTTCAGTCCAATTTGCCTCATCTGTAAACTGAAGAAGATTATGATCATAATGGTAATAATAAAGCATATACTATACAAGAATGCTGAGTGAGCAAATATATGATGTGTGTGTGTACACTCAAGTGCATGCTTAATCTTGACACTTGATATTATGTCTGGCACTTACCCTTCTCTACATCCGTGTTGACAACAGTATTATGATTCAGGAGTTTGGCATTCTGTAAAGCCCACAGCTTCACTGCTATCTCAAGTGGGTAGGTTGTTGGTTTTTTTCTTCTTTGAGTGCTGGTGATCGAACCTAGGACCTTGCCAATGCTAGGCAAGAACTCTACTGCTGAGCTACACACTAGGTAGGTTATACTAAAGATTTCCCCACAAAGTTAGATCCGGGGGAAGTGATAGCCTCCCATCTCTGAGGCTCTTCTGAGATTCACAGAACAGCTGCTGGGAGAATATGAACTTGGAGGCAATGCAGTTCCCAGAAACTGCCATGTTCTGTCCTTTGCCTGCTTCTTGCCCTGTAGTTAGCAGAGAATTCAAGGTCAAGAATTAAGAAATATTAACCTTTGTCTGTGTATCTTGACAGCAAGCCTTTGCTGCACAAAGGGGAGAATTTGTTCCCATAAATTTACACACTACTGATTTTACCCTATGTTTTATTACAAAGCAGCATCTGTTCTTATAAGACATGCACTGACTCATTAAATTAAAACAGTGTGGATTTATTTTAATGAGAGTATCTGATGATCTAGTTTATCTTCTTTGAGGTTAACGAAAAATAAACTTCTTGGACAGAGAAAATAACTGGCTTTGTAATTCTCAGTGCTTAATATTTGCTCAGCAATAACTCTTAACTGAAAATAAGCAAAGTATTTGAAATTACTATTAGTATTTTAAAGTTTCTAATCTTGGTTTTGTGATACATTGGTTACTTTAAGGAGCTTTTGCAAGTTCTAAATAAAGTTCTCCAATAAAATAAATATCTATAATATGCCAAAAGCAGGTTCTTGGAAGATCATTAATACATAGGCAAGTGTTTGGAAAAAAATGATCCATGTTATAACTAAAGCATAATCTTGCCACCAAAAGTTGTGATTTATAGTAGCGTTACATACATTGGAACTGGTTTAGAAAGTCCAGGTTGTATATATGTTCGCTGTTCCTGGGAGCTGATCAATCATCAGAAATCACTTTTGAAGCTGGGCATGGTGGCGCATACCTGTAATCCCAGCACTCAGGAGGATGGATGTTTGAGGTCAGCCTGATATACATAGCAAGTTCCAGGCCAGCCTGGGTGACAGAGCAAGAAAGCGAGTGAGCGAGAGAGTGGGAGAGAGTCATTTCTGACTGAGGAAAAGACCTACAAGTCATTCAAGATTGTCCCCTGAAGACTATAATTTCATAGGTTTTCATAACCACAGTGGCTAGCATTATTTACACAGTTCTGGAAAAAAAGAACATTATCCCATGCCTTTAGAAACCCAATGCTGGTAGTCATGCATAAAGAAAGAATTTTCAAAATTGATATTGTCCCACCAAAAAGGGCAATCAGAATGATTTAAGGGCATCAGAGGGAGTTAGGAACTATTTCAGCTCGGTTGAGCTGAAAATTCAACAGAGAAATTTAGAATAAATAGAAAGAAGTGCTATTTACATGGTAGGTGGTATAACTGATAAGACTTGCAAAACTGTGCTATTCTTTAAAACTGTGACACATTTTAAAACCATAAGTTTTTGAAGTGCTTAAGCAAATGTATGGATCATAGATCCACTGTGGGTTAAGGAAGTATGGTCAATTGCATTGATGGACTCAGTTCCTTGTCCTTTCCTATAATAATGTCTAAGGTCATGTCACGTTGCAGAGCCACCCCATTACAGGTTATATGACTGTGTTCTTCATTATGCTTTGTGTCTGCAGAGGCGATGAAAGCAGGGGCTTAATGCACTTGAATAATGGGGCCTGTCCATTGCACCTTTGCCTTTGGCAAGAGAACCTGTCTGGGCTTGCCATATAAAAATGAGAGACACGTGGAGTAGTTGCTCAAGTAGAAGCCAATTTTCAAAGTTGTAAGCAAATCCAGCTAAGATCAGCAGAGCTGCCTGCCAACCCCCAGTGATTCTAGGCACATAAACAACAAACACTTATGCCATTGAGGCTTTGGGTTGTTATTTATGTAGTATTATTGTGGCAATAGAAAACCAATACAGTAAGGGGAATTTGGGCAATATGACATGTGTATGTTCATATCCTATCAGGGAAACATCATTATTAGGTATTGGGTCTGACTCATAGTGACCCTATGTACAAGAGAATGAAACACTCCCCAACAATGTGCCAGGCACATGATCTTTTTTATGTTTAGTCTCATTGTTGCAGATACTGTGTCAATCCATCTAGTGAAGGGTTTTCCTTTTTTTTTTTTGTTGACCTGCCACTCTCCCAAACATGATGTCCTTCTCCAGGGATTGGTCTCTCCTGACTACAGTTCAAAATATGTGAGAAACAATCTAGCCATCCTTTCTTCCAAGGAGCACCCTAGTTGCACTTCTTCTAGGACAGATCTGTTGGTTCTTTTGGCAGTCCATGGTATATTCAATAGACGTCTCCAGCACCACAATTCAAAAGCATCAATTCTTCTCCTGTCTCCCTTATTCAAAGTCCAGCTTTCACAACCATATGATGCGACTGAAAATACCATGGCTTGAGTGAGGCACAACTTCATCTTCAGTGTGACATCTTTATTTTTCAGCACTTTAAAGAGGTCCTTTGCAACAGCTTTGCCCAATGCAATGCATCTTTTGATTTCTTGATTGCTGCTTCCACAGGTGTTGATGGTAGAACCAAGTAAAGCAAACTCTTGGAAAATCTCTTTTCCATTTATCATGAAGTTGAAGGCAATATTATTGAGGACAATCTGCCATTCCTATATTGTTCCTTGGTGTAACTTTCAGGAGTCAGGATACTGGGCTTGTCAGCCTATGACAATCCTTAGATCAAGTTGTAAGAATATACCTTAAAATAACTGAGGACATCAAACTTGATCAATATCGTGTTGTAAAAGCTGCCTACCTAGAGTGTGATAGGGACCATCAGATAGGAATACGGAAAAAAGCTTGGCTCAGAACAGATTTCCAAAGCTCTCTACTTTTCTCTGTCTTTGTGATGTGTGTGTTTGACTCCATTCCTTGTCCTATCCTCTTATAAGACTTTGAATATTATGCAATTCCTGGGCAAGAAACAAAACCAAGATCATCTCATTCTCTAATGGATTTGGATGAAAAGTGGTAATAAAATCAGATGCAGCTCCAAGAGGAGACATTGGAGAAGGACAAAGTTGGGTCTATAAGTAATTGCACATTACATGACACATATATTTATGAAGGTCACTGTTACTTGAACATAGCAAGCTAAAAAAATCACCACTATCTGGACTTTTGGACATGTTTCATAGGAAAAATGATTTTTCCCATTTATATCTATCCTTTTGCACTAGTAGGTTGGTTCATTAATTAATATGTAAAAAATTTTGTTTGAAAAACAGAACCAGGTTTCCAATTAGGTCAGAAATTCAGTAAAAATTAACTAGCAAACTCTTGTCATGTGCTACACAATAAATTTCCCCTTGCTGTGTAGCAAATAGATTGAATATTCAGCAGTTAAACTGTAATTAACCTTTCAATAAAATGACACATTTTTATGTACTGCCCCTTCTTTATAACTTTATTATTATTTGCTGAAATAGGATCCTTTGTAAATCATCCCAAAGGGCACAGATATGGGAAATTATCAAGTTCATTACATTAATCATAATATCATCTACAGCCATAGCACACTGGCATTCAATCCCATCTGATCTCAGAAGCTAAGCAAGATCAGTTTGGTTAGTTAGTCCTTGGATGGGAGACCTCCTGGAAATACCAGGTGCTGCAAGCCAAGGAGAGGGACCTGGCAGCAGACTCCACCAAAAAAACATCTGCCATTGATAACCGTATGAATAGCAGAGAAGCACTGACATAGTGCTTGGCATAGCACAGTGTTGCAGAGTGTTTTGTTCTGTTGTACATAGGGTTATTATGAGTCAGATCCAACTCCATGGCACTTGACAACAGCAGCAACAGCAGCAGCAGCAATCATAATATCAGTGAATAGCAGGAAAACCATATCATAAACCTAAAGAAAATCATACTATAAACCTAACTGGGAAGATAAAATGGAATAAGTAAGAATTTAAGCAAATAGAAAGATAATAAAGAAATCTTTTTTACTCATTAATTCAACTTAGTCCTGATCTTGCACAAACGTAAATCTAACACTCTAGGGAGAAATTGGGGCTTCCTAACAGCAATTTCGGAAAGGGAATGCTTGATTTTTAATAGCAAGGTCAGAGGATCTCTAGAAACATGGGTCTCAACCATTTTTATCCCTGGAGAGAGCAAGAGGATTCTACTGCTACCAGAACCAGGCTGGTTTACTGTTCTAGTCTATGGCAGTAACCTACTACAGCTTTCCTAAAGTGCTCTCCAGGCAGCTGAAGGGAGTGTCGAAGGCTTTGGATGCCATATCTGGAAACTGGGTGAGCATATGGGAATCATAGATAGAGGTTCTCCTAGGATCTTGTTTGGCTCCAAGATACTTGGATGGATGTTGAAATCCTATCAGCTTTTCATCTCTGTATTTTAGGTACCTCCCACATGTGCAGAGGAAGGAGTAGTTTT
>VMDO01020369.1:0-37690 GCA_007922755.1 Pedetes capensis | reverse complement strand
AATTACTAGGTCTTGAAAACTGTTAGACAAAAAGCCAAATCCAGATGTGTTACATAAACAGCACTACAAAATTTAGAAAATAAATGTCAACTCAAGTTAGAAAAAGAGATATAACTTATAAAACAAACATATTGTCATCATTCAAAGGTCAGCAGTTCAAGATGCCTTTTAGAGAATTTTAAAAAAATACATTGCAATGTTTCTTAGACTATTTACTTCATGCAATCATTTATTAACTTGTGTAATCATGATTAAATCATTTTTATACTTACAGTTTAAAACATGTACAAGAAGAATTGAATAGGGAAGGAAATGAGTTTAATTGTTTATAAGAGGAATTTTTTTGACATGATACAATAACCATTGCTATCAGTTCGGATCACGAACTTCTACAGAAAGAATTTAAATATTTGTGTGGTTCTGAGAAGATAATTTGTGATATGTAAAAATGACTGGTTCACTCTGCAGGGCTGGGTACATCTGTTCCTAAATAGCAACTCATGTACATCAGTGAAAACAACCACCACCACCACAATAAAATATAACAGTTTGCCATCTTAAGGTACATTCAGAAAAGTCATAAAGTCTACTTCTGAAGAACTCCAGCTAGGGAGTGGCTCTGAATTTTTAAAGAGAAAGCCTAAAAATGTATTAACAACTTTAAAATATGTGTTCAATTAAAAGCCATCCATCAGAGAGAGTATTAGTAAATTATTCTACTACATTTTATAAAAAAGGAAGTCAAATGCATACTTGAATGCACAAACATTCTAGATTGTTTTATGAAAAATAAGTGTAATTACAAATTAATAGAAACTGATAATGTATACATTCCATATCTTTAATTTAGAGAAAAGTAAGCAAATACTTTTTTCTTAAAGCAATGTAATGTGTAATATGTTAAGTGCCAGAGAGTCAAAAATAGAATATATATAAGCTTTGAAGAATACACAAAAGTGTAAGAGTAAATAAGAAACACAAATTGAAACATTTTAAATTTATAATAAATAAGAAAGTTTAAATAATATATAATTTTTCATCCACCAAATTAATAACTTTTAAATAAATATAACTTTCAGCTTAGAGGAAGGAATGAAGAGGAATTATAAAATATAACACAAAATATTCTAGATTCCACTTCAAGGACAAGAAAAAATATGACCATAAGTTAGAAATGCATTCATATATCTACCCACTCATCAGAACTGTTTTTAATACAACGTGAGAGGAGGTAAAAAATTAAATTCTACAACAGAATGAGGGTAAGCAAAATATGATCAATCCATGCCAGACTGCTGTGTAGTCCTTTGAAATTACATTTTTAAGAATAGTTTTGTGACATGAGGAATAATTATACAATACAATGCAGTGCTAAATACAAATTAATTCTCTGAATTTGAAATATTGGAATTTTTGAATATAATAAATAGTAGATTTGATATTTACTCTCCCCTTCTCTGTATCCTTTCAAGTACTCCTTAGATTTTCAAAATTGATTGCATATCACTTTTGTAATCATAAAATGGTAAAAAAGAATAATTTGTAATTATTCTGTCCAGTATAAATACGTAAAAGCTCATATTGTAAACATCTTATCTTTTGAGACCTTCAATTCCCTGAAGCTGTCAAAAAGTTTAGCCTATTTTTCAAGTTTTATACTAGTATACAATTCTGTTTATTCTTTTTATTTTTTCACTGACTATTGAACCTAGAGCTTCACACATGCTGGGGAAGCTCTCCACTGCTAAGTTATGCAGTCGACTATTTGTTTGTTTGTTTGTTTAATTTTGAGGCAAGATCTCCCTAATTTGTACAGGCTGCCTCTGATCTGAAACTCACGATCCTTCTATCTTAGCCTCAAGAGCCACTGGGATTAAAGGCAAGGCTGGCCCACACAATACTGTTTTAATAAGTTCATTCACTAAGAATATTATGCAAGGATTTATGCAATCATATTTACATGATATACAATGTTCTTAAGGGATAATAAAGTATTGTTGAAGTACATCTACAATAAAGGAAAGTAGATAACAGTGTATAAAATAAAATCTAAAGTTGTCTAGACCAAAATAAATAAAGCTACTCCTGCTATGAAGTTATTAATTTGTGAGTGAACTAACGTCATGTTCACTAAGAACCAAGAAGAAAACAAATCAAAACCAAATGAAAACATCACTGAGAAATGGGAGAAGTTAATGAAAATTTTCTTTATGAAAATTAACCTAACTCCCAGTTTTATCACTGTATTTTTCAGACACAACTTTCATCTTATCTTTCTCTTTTTGTTATAATAATTTAAAACATGTGAAAAAGTTTGTAGCATTTTTAGTGACTTCCATATACACCCACATATATTTGTCATTAATAATTTTATTTTCCTTAGTTTACAATATCAACACAACTTTCCTATATCCATCCATTAATCATCATTTATTGGTTGCATTTCAAAGTAAATCTCAGATATCATTGCAATTTCCCCATATATTTCAACATGGAAATCAGTAAGTAAAGTTAAATATTTGTTCAGAGACATTTTTGGACTTAAATTTTAAATTCACATTAAATGATACATTTCAATGATAGTTTTAAGTTTTCTCTTTTAATTCAACTTTCTTTTTAAAAACAATGCTGTGCTTATAAAATTTGCTGAAATGGTGTCCACCCCAAAAATCAATCCAACATTGAAAACCCTATGAATAGCAGAGAAGGACCAACAATAGTGTTTCTTCCTATTGTATGTAGGGTACTATGAATTGGACGGCACCTAACAACAACAAACAACAAATAATCTATTAACCTTATCAAACTTGAGAAAATTTTCTCTAATGTCCTTTTTCTAGTACTAGCTCCCTCCAGGGTCACATGTTATTTAGTTATATTCTCCAGTTTCTTTTAGTCCTTCTTTTTCTTGCGTAGCTATCACACTTTTTGAAAGTAATGACTGGTTATGTATAATGTTCTTCAATTTGACTTTGTCTGATATTTCCTCAAGACAAAACTTAAACATTTTTACCAAGACTAACATAAAAGTGTCCTTTTTTGGTGCACTGTAGACCGCCACATTATAGTTCCCCAAGAAACTTTATATCACCATTTGTATCACATGATCTTATCTTTGTGAAAGAGAATTTAAAAGCACCTGAGTGGAAATAATACATTAATTACATTTCCTGAAGTTCTAATTGCTTGGGTGGCTTTATCTCCCATCCTTATCTTGTTTTGGATGTGTGTGTGTGTGTGTGTGTGTGTGTGTGTGTGTCTGTTGCCTAGGATCAAATGCAAAGCTTTGTGCATGCAAGGCAAGCACTCTACCACTGAGATATATCCCTAGAAAAAGCCTTTTTCCCAAGTATATCACATAGTTCAGTTTGCCATCATGTATACCCAACATTTGTCTGATTTCATAGATCCGCTGCTAGAAACATACTTCAGGAATTACACAGTAATCATATTTTATACTTGATGATTTTTTAACATTGCATTGTGGCTTTTATTTTGTAAATTCTTAAAGACCTATGTAGGCATCTTGATAGTTTAAAAAATCTTTTCTGCAAATTATTGCTGTGTGATGGATACTGAATAGTAAGGACTACTAAACAATAACCTAACAACTTAAAAGTGGAAATGACACCTCAACAAATTCAGCAAGATTATCATATTTGTCCAAATACTCTGCAAAAATGTCTTTATATGCTTCCAGGGAAGGAATAAAGACTATATAAGCCTGCAATTTTGAATTTTTCTTATGTAATTTAGAAAACAAATGGACTTGAGTTTTAACTATATTTCTACCACTTTACAACTTTTGGATCATTAATGTTTTCTAAAAGGTATTGTGAAAAACAGCATTCTTAAACAGCTATCAAGGAACTAAGGGATAGAAATGAAATCAGCCAAGTTAAATCGGTAAGAAACAGTATTTTTGTTTCCTTATATTATCACACATTTTAGTTCAACATCTGTGCAGTTATGTGTCCCATTATATTTTGGGATGTGTGACAATTTTTTCCACAAATTCTTTACTCACAACTCAGGATGTTCCCATTAATTGGGAAGCATTTAGCTTGGGGCAGATGCTGAGCAGCATGAGTATCAAACAATGGCAGGTAGAGAATGACACATGAAATTTGCAAGTGGGTGTGGATGGACAGATGGTATTGGCATTTGAGAGATTTATTTCCATAACTTGGCAATAAAACATGTGTGATCACTAATTTATCATACAAACCCAGTCCAGAAGTATGTTTATGTTAAACAAATTTCCTTTCTAAATATCAAGTGCAACATATTTTATTCCTCAGTTTTGTATGTCTTTTGAAAAATCCAGATATTTATGATTGGATTCCAAGAAGAGCGCAAGTTTAGGGCAAGTCATGTCTACAGGAGAAAATTTGAGTTAAATCGATGCCCAATTCTGCAGATATTGAAGGTGAGTGAAATCAAAGTACAGGCAGATATGGGTATGAGTTTGTTGTTTTATCTAAATTATTACTTTTGTCTTACATTTAACGATGTTTGGATAGACTCCCTATTTTTATGTGATCATAATGAGTTAAATTTTGAAAATCAACTATCAGAAAGTGTAAATTTGGTTTTAGATTATCAGTAAACTTTATATTCTTAACTAATTCTTTGGAAATCTAAGTATATAAAATCTTCCTAATGGAATTAATAGGCAGAAATCTTCTTGGAATATTGCTCTTCTTTTTGTCTTGTACTTAGCAACCATTCTTTCAATAAGTTTCGCCTCCAGTGCTAGCCCGTATATGAGCACTTCATAAATTTGTCCACCAAGATTACATGCTACATTCTCTGAGTTTCCTGGCAATCAATCAATACCTTCATTAGAGAACTCTGTCTAATTTACCAAAGGTACATAGTAGAGATTACTTAGTAGGATTGTGTCAAATGTAACTGGTTTCCAAGCTATGTAACTCTAGGCACAATGGTGTATTACTCAGTTTCTTATTTTGTAAAATAGAGGTAATAGCATCAATTCAGTAACAGATTTAATTTTAAAAAACACATTATATAATATACATTAAGAACTTAGAAAAATGTGTTGTTATTGTTGTTAGGTGTAATCAAGTCAGGTCCACCTCATAGTGGTCCTATGTACAACAGAATGAAACATTCCCTGACACTGTGCCATGCTGGGCACTATTTCAGTGCATCTCTGCTATTCATAGGGGTTTTCCCTGGCTGAGTGTTTCAGAATTGTTTCAAGAGTGGAATACTAGGGCCTTCTCTCATTTTGAAGTGCTACGGATGGAACCTAGGGCCTCAGAGCACCCATAACAAGCACTCTAGCAACTGAGCTAAACCCTCCTCCTGGTGCAAAATGTGTAGAACTTTATAAATAATAGTTATGGAGCCTGCAGCCTTACCACCCTACAGGATATGATCCTGTCAGATCTTAGAAGAAAAGCAGGATCAGACCCGGTTAGTACTTGGATGAGAGACCTCCTGGGAATACCCAGTGCTTAGGCTAGGGAGAAGGACCTAACAGCCCACTGTCCCCTGAAATTCAGCCTTTGGAATCCCTTTGAATAGCAAAGCAGCACTTACATATTGGCAGGCATGATGCAGTGTCCAGGAGTGATTCATCTGTTGTACATAAGGTCCGTATGAGTCAGACTAGACTCAATGGCACCTAACAACATTAACAAAGTTGATATATATCAACATTCTGCTAGATCATGAGAACTTTTGATAGCAAAGGCTATATATTCATCTTCATATCACTGAATATAATACTTGCTACTTAGAATACACAGTATGTACAAACTATAAATGTAAGTATCATTGAATTAGGAATGAAAATACAAATAAAAACCAAGCAATTTCAGTTAACATGCAATAGATTCATAGTTTGAGCCTTTAGGCTTATTTTTAGATGAACCTTTATCAAATAGAAAAACTTAAAGGCAAGATAATGATCAAAGATTATATTGCCCAATATCAAGTTCCCTACATTAATCTGTGGAATTGTATGTAAAGACTAGGACTAGATATATCTTTATATTTCCTTAAGGTAAACATACTAAAATCTAGTTCAGGAATCAAGCAGCCATTGACAGGAAAATGAGTATCTGTCATTATTTGTGAATTACAATTGGACAATTTAAAAATAGACTTCTATTTTATTGAATTTGTTTAATGTGAAGTAAGACTGGTGTTAATTCTATTATACAGTTTCAGTCCAACTATAAAATTATAGAATTTTACTTTCATAGTCCAGAAGGTAAATTAGAGACCAATACATCTAAACTTTCTATAATGTGAAATACGGTGGTGAATTGCAGTTTTGAAAAAGGTGAAATAAGTAATTCACTATGATTGATTCTAGTTATTAATACTGTAATGCTTTTTTAAAAAAACATCTAGTTGAAAATGTCATTTTTATCCTATCATAAGAAAGATGTTTTGTCTGTAGAACATCTGGATTTATTGAAACATCTGGAGTGTTTTCAATGTTTATCTGTAATTTTCTTAGCTTTCAAAAAGTACTGTATGTGTATGTATATAGTTAAAACTATTTTGTCAAAAATTTAAATTTTAAGGCATATATAAACCACATTTCCAAACGAAGAGAGTTTTATTTTTGATAAGATATATTTTTTAAATTATTACCAACTCTTGAAAATACTTTTGGTCCTGGAAACAAGCCCTGTTGAAGTAATATAGTCCACAATCATTCTGGACCAGACCAGCTGTACTTAATATATTTGTTGAATATGTATAATGTAATTGTTGAATATACAGTTAATGTGCTAAGGTGTCCTTTTAACCTCATAATGTACTTTAAACATTTTTCTCATACAAATCAAGACCAAATCAACATCGTATTTTTTATCTTTTTTATTCTAGAACTGTTTATTAGACTGATATATGCATATATATATATATATATATATATATATATATATATATCCAGCTATATCTATATATTATTAACATTATACAGCATATATTTATGTGGGTTGAAGTTTAGATAAATTGGTAGAGCACCACTATGCAGTTTCTGCAGACCTGGGTTTAGTACTAAGCACTACAAAAATGGGAGAAAGATGTGGCAGTCCAATCCCATAAAACAATCCCAAACAATCAGCCATTGAAAACCCTATGAGGGTCACTATAAGTTGTACATGACTTGAGGGCACAGAAGAAGAAGAAGAAGAAGAAGAAGAAGAAGAAGAAGAAGAAGAAGAAGAAGAAGAAGAAGAAGAAGAAGAAGAAGAAGAAGAAGCAGCAGCAGCAGCAGCAGCAGCAGCAGCAGCAGCAGAGGAAGCAGCAGCAGCAGCAGCAGCAGCAGAAGGAGAAGGAGAAGGAGAAGGAGAAGGAGAAGGAGAAGAGGGGGGAGAGGAGGAGGAGGAGGAAGTGGTGGAGGAAGAAGAAGAACAACAACAACAACAAAAAAAGCAACATATTTATATATATTTATATCAGGATAGTAAACTGCTATATAAAATATATATGTATGTATAAAATATGTATATACATGTACATATATTTACACACATACACACACACATACTACATGGGCCTTGGTTTACCTCTGTTGGTTGAGTGTTGCTTTGTGTACTCTGAGGCCCTGGGTTTGATCACAGCACTGTATAAATGAAAGAAGGACCTGACAGCCCACTCCTGAAACTATCCTGAAACAATCAGCCATTTTAAACCCTATGAATAGCAGAGAAGCACTGATATAGTGTTGGAAATGGCACACTGTCAGTGGGTGAATGTTTCCTTCTGTTTTACATATGGTCACTATGAGTCTGGTTCTACTTGCTGGTACTTAACAACAACAACAACAACAACAACAATAATATATATTATATATGTGGTTGTTGTCATTGTTGTTAGTTGCTGTCCCATAAGTGTCCAACTCATAGTGACCCGACTTACAATAGGTGGAACATTATTGTCAGTGCTTCTCTGCTCTTCATAGGGTTTTCAATGGTTCATTGTTTTTTGGGAGTGGGTTTCGGGGTCCTTTTACTAAGCCTACAGTTCCTGGTGTTCCCAGGCAGTCTCCCCTCCAAGTACTAATCAGGCCCCACCTGCTTAGCTTCTGAGATCTTACAGGATCAGAGGCCACAGTGGTATGGCTACAGTATATACATACATACGTGTGTGTGTGTGTGTGTGTGTGTGTGTGTGTGTGTGTGTGTGTTAGGATAAAAAACAAAAAACAAACAAATAAAAAAAACAGCAAATATTTAAATTAAAAATATTATTACAGTAAATTCCACATTGCCATAAATCCCCATCAATATGCTTCCCCTGGCTTCAAACACATTTACCTCATAGTTTCTTGCCACTTTCTGAACCAGTTCCAGAATCCTTTCCAAGAGTGTCTTTATTTGCACTGTCATGGCTGCCTTGATGTCCTGAAACTATTCAAAACATTTACCTTATACTGCCATTTGGACTTTGTTAAAGAGCCAATAGCCACATAGTGCAAGATCTAATGAATAATGTGGATGAGTGCATATTGTGATGTTTTTATTTGACAGAAATTGACATATAAAAATGAAGTGTGATATGGAGCATTCTCATGATGATGAACATAAATAAACTCACAAATGAGGACTTTGAGAACCACTTCAGAAAGCAGCAAAAATGATGTGATGTGTTTGAAGCCAGGATTTTGACACAGATTACAGGCAATATGGTCTCCTACTATAATTTGTTTTTATTTAAATATTTACTCTGTGTGTGTGTGTGTGTGTGTGTGTACATTAATTACAAGTCATTTATTTTGCACAATGTTCTTCTATTTGGGCTTGCCTTATTGTTTCCTCATGATTAGATTCAGGATCTTCTTTCTCTCTCTTTTTTTTTTTTTCTTTTCTTTCTTTTATTTTTTCAGTACTTGGTGGTTGAATCTAGGGTCTTTTCTCATACTCTGCAAGCCTTCTATCACCAGGATGTACACACAACCCAATTTTTATTTTTTCATTTTGAGTCAGCATCTCACTAAATTACGCAGGCTGCCTCAGGACTTGAACTCATGATCCAGCTGCTTTTTGTTCCCATTCCCTAGCATTACAAAGTGTGCCACTGTACCACACCTTTCTTTTAGCTTTCTTTCCTATAGTTTATTTTTCATGTATATCATAAACGTGGTATAATGTTATTCTCAAGATATCACCACTAGAGGCATATGATGTCAATTTGTTTCATTACTTTGTTATTGTTGTTAGGTGCTGTCCAGTCGGTATGCAACTCATAGTGACCCTCTGTACAACAGGTGAAACACTATTGTCAGTGCTTCTCTGCTGTTCATAGGGTTTTCAACGGCAGACTGATTTTTGTGATAGGGTTGTCAGGTCCATCTCCCAAGCCTATAGCACCTGGTGTTCTCAGGCGGTCTCCCACCTGTACTAACAGGAACTAACAGGTACTAACAAGTACTAACCAGGCCCGACCCTGCTTAGCTTCCGAGATCTGGTGGATTGGATGCCACAGGGATATGGCTGCAGGCCCGGTTCATTACTAATGATGTTTAATTCTTATAGTGTAAAAGATAAACAATTTAGCTTTACAATGAATGATTAATCTGAAGGTGATAATCTGAAACTATGCAAATAGCCTATTTTTTAATAATATTTTCCAAAAGTTATCATCAATTCAAGATTTTCCCATAAATCAATTATTAATATGGTTTTAATGAAATATTTAATATTATTATTTTTTCTATATTTATTAGTTGATACTTCATGTGAGAGCAATTTAAATTCAGTTTTTGAGCTTGCTGATGGACAATCTTAGTACTGTCATAATCAGAGAATATAAATGTACATTACAGAGCTTTGTCACAACATTTTATTGTAGTCTATGTAAATTTCAATATATAATTCATGCATATTTTTAGAAAGAGCAATTTGAAAATTTGAAGCTATTTCATGGCATATCTTTTTTTTCATTAGCACCACTTTAATCACTTGTTTGAACTGTTAAGCAACACAGAAAGTGATAGTAATAAAGAGAAAGAGAAAGAGAGAAAAAGACAAATATGAGTTTTGAAACACAGAAAATAGCCTACTTCCCAAAGATGAGATAAGAACAAATTCATTTACTTTTGTGAAGTATATTAAAGATAAGACACAAGTGCCAAGGTATTTTACCATCACTTTCAAGCTAAAAAAAAGATGTATTCTTCTGCATATGTTCCTAAGCAATCAAAATATTTACCAGTCTCCATGGTAACAAATATAAGGACCAAGTGGACTCAAATAATCAGAGTGTGATAATTTCACTGGAGTAGCAGGATGTTGAAAAATACTCCTGTTTCCTATAATAACAAATAACTTTATCATCACTGTTTAGCTAAAAAAAGACTGCATGTAACTCACTAGAGAACTCCCAGAAAGAAATTTGAAGTAAATTTATAAAATTAGACTAAATTAAACAATTCAAAAATATATAATTGGAATTGTATGCAGAAGAATTAAACACAGTAACATCAGATAGATTCTTTTGTTGCTGCTATGCAGAATAACATCTGGACAATACTATTCTTTACCCCATATGTTGGAATGCAACTTTTCTTCAACAACCAGATCTAAGTAAATATTTAAAACATAAGTAATAATTTATTAAAAATTAAATGGAATAGATGGTCTCTCAGAAACATCATAGTGCTAATTCTGTCCTCTACTTTCCTTCACCTGGAATATATGACTCTGTCCTCCAACTCCACTTATTCCTTTCTACATTTACATGAAATATTATTATTGTTAGGGGCCATCAAGTTGAAACCCTCATAGGGTTTTCAATGTCTGATTGTTTCACAGTTGCTTTAGGAGTAGAGGGCCATGTCCTCCCATTTTTGCAATGCTGGGGATCAAACCCGTGTCCTCCAGGAATGAGGAGCAACATTCTAACAACTGAGGTAAACTCTAGAAATACACAAAACACAGAGTAATATTTTTGCAGTGGTAACTCTGCTTCTTATTTTCTGCTTTAAAAAATAGCCAAGTCTCTTAAAATTCTGTCATCTGGTCACCTATCAACTTTAGTTTCAGTTAGTTTCAACTCAAGTCAGTGCAGTGTATTAAAATCATGATTAAAACTGTTTTTCAGACAGCGACTTACACCTTGATTTTTAGGAACTTTCCAATAAAAGTGGCACACACTTAAAGGTTAAAATATATGCTTAACAAATACGTATAACTAATTAATTAAATAAAAGTGTTGGGTAAAGATAAAGTCATTATTTCCTGTGTGGAGCCAAATAAATAGTAGAATGGGAGGGCTCTTATAAATTCTATGTTGAAAGATGAAAAAGCTTTCAGTAAACAAATGAGAAAGGAGTGGGGACTGAGAATGGCTTTCTCCCTGCAGTAGAAGTAAGGAAGGCAAAGAGATCTTAGTTTGGGTTGAAGGTGCAAGTCTGATTAACAGTCATACATAAATTTCAATGCAAAAGTTTGCAAAGAGAGGAAAGAGGCAATATAACCTATTTGAAAAGCAGGCAGATCCCATAGTGTTGTTAAGTTTTCCTTCTACAGTAAAATTTTTAACAAATCTCACTCTGTGCTGAAACTGGATTGCTTCTAAATATTTAGATATACACCAGTAATGTATGCATGTGCGTGTGCATGTGCACATATAGGTTTTCATGTGCATGGATATTATTTGTAGTGGTCAGGGTTTGAATTGTTTAGGACTTGTTTAAATTGAGAAGGGTAAATATATCAAAAGGAAGTTGTGTGTATTTATTGTGATTTCTACTTAAGTTATCTAATCTAAATTCCACTTACAATTACACAAAGGTGATATATTTATTTTCAAATTTGACTCCTTGTTCTAGCTTCCTGAGGACAGTTGACTACAAGCTATTTAAAGAGGAGTAATAGTATCTTCTAGGATCTAGCTTAATAATTGACCTACTGTCTTGTTAGGTGGCCTTGAGTTGGGTACAAGTCATGGGGACCCTATGTATACTACCTGACACTGTGCTATGCTTAGCACTATCGTCAGTGCTTCTCTGCTATTCAAAGAGTTTTCAATGGCTGATTGTTTTAGAAGTGGTCTGCCAGTTCTTCCTCCCAACATATAGCATAGTGTTCCCAGGTGGTCTCCCATCCAAGTACTAGCCAGGCCATACTCTGCTTAGCTTCTGAGATCAGATGAGATCGGCCAGCATAGTGGTACAGCTGCTGACTAATTGACATAGTAGATGGCTAATTAGTCTTCTCCAAAGAATGACTGGAGCTAGGATCTGTGATGCATCTCTGTAATCCCAGTGACTCAGGAGACTCTGGTAAGGGGATCATAAATTCCAAGCCAGAAACAGCCTGTACAAATTAGGGAGACCCTGCCTCAAAATAAAAAACAATAAATATGGACAGGAGTGAGGTTCAGTAGTAGCACACTTGCCTCGCATGTGTGAGGGCCTGAGTTCAACCCCTGGTACTGCATTAAATACATACATACATACATACATACATACATACATACAAAGAGGTGGGGAGCAGTAGGAGAGAGGGGAGAAAGAGAGGGAGAGAGAGAGAGAGAGAGAGAGAGAGAGAGAGAGGAGAGAGAGAGAATAAGCAGAGTGACTTTTTTCTAATGACATTTGTTATTTGTGATTTCTTACATCCTTTACCCTACCTTTGGTTGCCAGTACCCGATGTTTATTCTGGATAAAGATTATATAACAATTACATAAAACCAGATTAAATAAAATCTGTTGCCACCATAAATCAGAGCACTCTACACCTTAGAGACCAATGTGTCTCCTATTCTCTGGCCCAAAGATATTCCTATCAAAATTCTTTGCTGGGTCCAGATCCACTCACAATGGGTAAACAGAGTCCCCACATAAGGAAGAGTATCTTTAATAAAGGCATTGGAAGGAAAGTCCACCGAAAGGGGAGGAGTACTCCTAGCCTCAGAGGGAAAGTCTTCTGAAAAGAGAATAGTACCTCCAAAACGTCTCTTCATGGATAGGGACTTGGAACCCCATCTTTTCTTTTTCTTAAATTTTAATTGGTCATATAAAATCTTCTGGTCTATGGGCAGTGCAGATTCAAATTGGGAGTTGACAAGCCCTAGCAGGCTTTCTCTAGAGGAATTCCTGAATGACTTCCAACAGCATAATCTCCTTAAGTCAACACAAACTAAAGCCTTTGTACCGAGAGCTCTACAGTAAGCAAACCATTCTGATAAGATAAAGCACCCATTTGTCATAACAAATGGACTCAGTGGGGTGACACACAGATAACAGTTAGCCACCCCTAATTCCTGCATAAAGTTAAGAATAATTAGTTAAATTAGACCCAGGAGATGTAGGTGCTCAGATCATCTTGGTTTACCTCTTTGAAGTAAAACACAATTTGTCTCTGAGTTCATCTTTTACTTTGATTACCAATGTAACACTCATGTGGTAAATTAATCAAGAGATTGTTAACAAAACCTTGATGTAATCCATCAATGCTACCAACTTCCTTGTCTTTTTTCTGAACTTTCATAAGATTTAGTGAATCATAATTCTGTATTAAAAGGCTAAGTCATCTGGAAATAAACAGAACAGGATCACACTGCCTCCCAGCTGCTGTGACTGTTACGCATCGCCAACTCCTCATCTGCCTTTGGGAAACCCTGGATTCTATCTAGGCTGCAGCTGGACTGCAGCAATTCTTGATATATAAAATTATATTACCTCAAATGTCATAGGCACATTGTAAATCTGAGCAAGTTTAGGATCTAGAGACACAAAGATAAACTTGGATTATCTGAATCAGCCAAAGTAATCCCACAGAAATGATAAGAAGGAGTCAGAAACACCAGTATCAGAAAAGAGAATATGATGGCTGACACACAGGTTGAGGAGATGTATTTTAAGGGCATCATTTGTTGTTGTTAGGTGCCGTCAAGTCAGTATCCGACTCATAGCGACCCTCATAGGGTTTTCACTGGCTGAGTGCTTCAGGATTGCCTTGGGAGTGGATTGCCAGGTCCTTCTCCCATTTTTGCAGTGCTGGGAATTGAACTCGGGACCTCAGAGACTGCAGCGCAGCGCTCTACCCACTGAGCTAAATCCCAGCCCTTACGGGCATCATTAGGGAGGGTCAAAGAATGGGTATACTCTCTAGCAGTTGGAAAGGCAAAGAAATAGTTTCTCTTCCACACTTTACAGAAGGACTGCAGTCTTTACAACATCTTGATATTTAACCCTGTAAGACTTATTTCTGAACTAGAGAACTATGAAATAATGCATTTATGTGGTTTTAAGCCACAGAAGTTAAGGTAATCTGTTAAAGCACCAATAAGAAACTAACACAGCCCTCAGCTAGTCAGTTGATATTTCCATAATCCAAGCTAAAGCAAAAGGACATTTGCTTCTTGGACAATTGAGAGGGAGTCACAATGACTGACAATATTTAAATCTGTGCTTCTGTTTTTAGGAAAGCATGTTACTTCTGGAAACATTATCAGCACTTCACTATTTTGTATTATACTAATCTGGGTTTCCCCAAAAGCAGATGTTGAATTAAAGATTTGATTGCATATATCACAGATGAAGGAACAGAGAAATTTAATCAGGAAAGAAGGAAGAGAAAATCACCTAGATAGTTTGATCTAGGTTCCTGCATTAGGCATGGGAGTCGGGGCTGACTAGGTGAATGAAATATCTAAGACACCAGCATGTCTTAAGGATGCAAAGTTTATGTTCTACAGTATTCCTCTTTGGTTGAAAACTGCCTTTGAGCCCTTTAACTTCCCTGCCTACTTGGCTACATCTGCAGGTTTAGAGGGTTCTTTAGACTTTGTTCAGAGAAAACATCTATTTCTTAAAGTAGAGACACTTGAGTACTTCCTTGAGTCAGGATATTGTCAGCATGCTCTGCTATGACATTAGCCCAGACATCAGATTAGCCCAGAAGATGCAATGCCAGGAACAAAACCTACATAGGTTCTTGTTTTTTATAAGCCTCCTTCCTGAGGTATCATTTTTCCTGAAATGTCCAGTCTTTTCTTTTCACTTAAGCATAGCTCTGTCAGTCTTTCAGAGCTTGGAAATAAGACCCATGTTTATATGTATTTCCTAGGGGTTCTTCTGAGATACAATATGATTCTTTTTGAAATTATTTTCATATTGATCATTTTAGTATTTACTTAAATAAAAATTAAGTGACCTTTGTTTCTTACATTCTTAGGATAAATTCTCTTGAAGATATCATAACCAATTTGAAATGTCTTAAAGTATAAAATTATAAATAAAAATGACATTGTTTTGTGAAATTTCTGCCATATCTTACCTCTTTTAGTAAGAAAATGCCCACTGTATTTTCAATGCCAGATTTTAGTAACATCTAAAATTTTAAGATAAGCTAAAACTGCATTCCCTTAAAGTAATTTGTCACAAAAAATCTTTTGATTTTGCTCCAAGATAAATTTTGTTGATATCAGTGGAAAAGAACATTAAACTTTCCACTCTGCGGACCACTCCATAAAGTGACAAAATGCTGATTGTGAAAACTCTACACACTCAAGTCTAGATGGTTTCCCCCTCCCTAGCCCAGCCCAATGTCATTCTGCCACACCTAGCACAAAGGATGCCAGTTAAGCTGTCCTAGGCTAGCTGTGCAGTGTGATGTCAATGTGGGAAACTGTCAACCTGAATGATGATTCCCTTCTTTGTCCCTGTCCCAAGCATCATACCCACTGTGCACTATTTTTCTTCTGCCTCCCACTAATCACAGTTCAGATCATTACATCTCAGAAAATCCCTTCCCCTAAGTACTGCATACTAATTATTCCTCCTTCTCCTTTCTTTGTCTCTTTTAATTCTTGCCCGATCACCTACATATATGTGTCTGTTTCATTCATACTCCCCAGCGGTTCAGTGTCTCCACACGTCCTGTCCTTCTCTTTCTTTTCCCTCTTCTCTCTCTTCTCAGTTTCTCTTTTTTCTCTTCCCTCCAACTATCTTCTTTTTTATTATTCTTTTCCCTTTTTCTCCATTCTTTTATCTTTCTTTTTCTCCCATCCTTCTTTATTCATTTCCAACTGAATAATGATCTCTACTGAGACAGGTATTAGAGTAATACTAGTGCTAATTTTTTCAAGGAAAAGCCAAGCAATAAATACAGAAACTATTTAAGATACTACAACCTCCAAAAACAACAAATCTCTATAAAGCTTGAAACACCTTAGAGTATCCAAATCTCAGCTTTCTCCTGATGCAACCCTCCTCACAAATAAAAATATTTTCTGAATATGCCACTCAGTAGTTGTGAAGATTTCAGGTATTATTCAATCGTTTTCAAAAGCAGTAACATTTCGCAATTCAAATTAACTTAAATGTTTAATCACTGGAGTCACATAAGGCCATGAGGTTTCTGCACTATTATTCCCTTCCAAAGTAATTCCTGTCATGTTTCTATTGTCTACTGACTCTGGTCATTCTGTCTTATTCTTTTAACCTTTTCACTTCTTATCCAATGTTTTATTTTCTGATATTACACTTGTTGTGATTCTTGGTGTTTCATTACCCATAGATGGTCACTCAACTACTCAAGCCTCTCTCTACCTTGGTCTTCTCATCGGATTTCATCTTCTACTGAACACCAGATACCAATTTCCATAGTTAATTGAGTCTTTGACATAAGTAGTAACATATACCTCTTCATGATTTAATATTCAAGCATCAAGGTCTTAGGCCATCATCTGAGATACTTCTTTATAATCTTCTACAAGCTCAAATGTTATAATTCTTTTACTCAACACCTAAAATATATGGATCCTATCTCATTTACTAGGTCACTCACCTTCATGATGTCCCTAATTCTATATTAATCCAGCCTACAAGCTTGTATTCCAGATCATTAAAATCAGTAAGTTTTTCATTTTGGCTGGGCTTTAGCTCAGTTGATAGAGTGCTGCTCCATACTCTCTTAAGGCCAGGGCTCGATTCCCAGCACTGTGAAAACAGGAGAAGGCTGTGGCAAGCCATTCTCGAAGTAATCTCAAAACAATCAGCCACTGAAAACCCTACAAGGGTCTCTGTGAGTTGAGACCAACTCAAGGGCACCTAACAACAAGAACAATTATTTATTTATGGTCAAATTCCCTGTACCTATCTATTATCATTTATCTCAGCCCGGGGAAAAAATTCTATTAAATTTAGGTCTTTGCTCACTGTATGTCTGCTAGATCAGAGCTTAACATTGCTAAAGAAAAATTGCAGGGAGTAGCACAAGCCTGTAATCCAAACATCTCAGGAGGTGGAGACAGAAGGATTGCATGTTTGAGACCAGAGGCAGTCTGTGTCATTTAGGGAGACCCTGTCTCAAAAAGTAAAAATGTGGGCTGGGGGTGCAGCTCAGTGGTACAGCACTTGCAAAGATTGCAAGTGAGAGGCCCTGAGTCAACCCCCATTATCAAAAAGAATTTTTTTTGAAAAAAGAAGAGAGAAAAATCACAAACATGCTGTTCCTATTATGTATTCATGAATGCAAATAATAAACTTTCCTAGCACTGCCCAACCAGGTCAATGCATTCCCCAGTCCACTTGCTTACTTATTCTTCTCAATGAGAATTTCATTTTTTCCTCATGTCTCAATCTTATCACATGTTGTCAGGTGCAAAACTCAAATTCAAAGCTTTTTGTGTTTTGTCTTATTTTGCTTGTGAGAAAAAGAAATCAGTTAGAAGAAAATGTCCACATGTACTTATCAATTCTATCAATTTATTTTTATCTGTAGTTTCTCTTGCCCTCACATTATAAGGAATATACTTCATCTCCTCAAACCCAAGTCTGCACCTGAGCACCCCATGGTATATGTGGTCAGTGTTGGAGATCTCATTCTATAACTATCTTTGAAAGTCTTTCTTCTCAAAACCACCAAATAATTTCTCCTCTTAATCAAAACAGAGACCAATTACTTCCAGTATTCCAAAGGGCTGCTGAAGAGGTCTGCTCTACATCTGGCAAATATTCTCATTTTCTACCATTTTAGCCATTTAAATTTCTTGCCATATTTCAGATTCTTTGGACACATTACAAATTCTGTTATTTATATTTACTTTTCTCAGGCATATTGAGGCTTCCTCCCCTGTGTATTTCATATCTTTTCTTAAAGAGAGATCTCTCTTTCCTAAACCATTAAATCTAGCCACCCCAACTTGCACTTACACTGATTTATTTTTGTAAAAAATATATAAATTTTATTTTTATTTGTTCTTTGTTTCTTCTTCAACACCACCAGTCTACTTCAAACACCAGAATATCTGCTGTTTCACATATTAACTGTTATGTTTCACATATTAACTGATATGTCCCCAATGCCTAAAACCATAATGTTGTCTTGTTGTTCTTGGGTGCCCTTTGACTCATAGCCTTACAGGGTTTTCAATGGCTGATTGTTTCTGGATTGTCTCGGAGGGGATTGCCACATCCTTTCCCTATATTTGTGGTGTTGGGAATCAAACTTGGGACCTCAGAGACTACAGAGAGGTGCTCTCCCAACTGAGCTAAATCCCAACCCCAAAAAACCTAGTAGGATTTTAATAAGCATTGAATGGCTGACTAAATGTATTGCCATGTCATATAATTTATGTGAAGTTTCCCTAAAGTTGTTACTAAATTATGTCTTTCAAATTATCCTCAGTACTTCTCTGTGTGTGTGTGTGGGGGGGGGGTGGGTGCATTGTGGAACCAGGGAACTGAACCTAGGGCCTCTTGCATATTTTACAAGTGGTCTACAATGAGCTGCTTCCCCAGCCCCTTGCTTACTTTTTATCTTGTTTATCTTTTTCCTTATTTTTCCTTCTACTTGCCATTGTTCTTGAATACTTCTGGAATTAACGTCTCATTCTTTCTAATACCACCTTACACTTTTATGTTTCTTTGAAAAGCCTTTCATAATATCTAGAAGTAGATTAGCTGAACATAGCTCATCACTCACAGTACATCTGGCATATAACTTCAATAAAGCACTTACTATATACATAGTCTTTCAAGTGATTTTTGTGTGGTGTATCTGCCCTTAGAGAGTTCACAACTTGAAAATAGTGATGTTTGGCTCCTTTATATATGTGTCTTCAGTGCTTTAAAATGAGTCTGAAACATAAGGTGGTACACTATAAATACTTACTGCATAATTAACTCAGAAAGGCAAACATATTCCATTGGGTTATTTATGATCTGTATTTGCTACTTATTAAGAAGAAAACACAATTATCAAGAGTGAGAAGGGAGAATTTCCAAAGCAAAATAATTGAAAAGTAGGTCAGATATATTCCAAATTCTCTATTCCCTGATTAAATTTGTGTGTGTGTGTGTGTGTGTGTGTGTGTGTGTGTGTGTGTGTGTGTGTTTAAGGTGAGTTGAAATACCAGGCAAAAATACTCAATGAAAATAATCCAAACACAATTATATTCTCATAACTTTATGCTTGGAATTATTTTTTCTATTGATCTATTGTATGTTGTACTCAGAAGTGAAAGAATGCTATGAGACAGTACATCATGCTGGCTATTGATCCTCTGTGATGCACTGCCCTATCCACTCACAGTGTTCATTTATGAAGTGTGCACTTCTACCACCAGGGCCACTTTTGTGCTAAATTTCTCAAGCTTAGTGAATCTTCTAAAAATCTCTTCTGTCAATGAACATATATTATGACTATACAAGTATAGCTTTTGATGGAATTTCCAGAAGCTATTCTTCAGAAACATGGCAATGTTTGATTTTTTTAAGATAACCATATAATGTTTGGGGGATGAGGTTTAATAACCATGAATTCTGTGTACTCCTTATTCTATCAAATGTATTCACACACATTTGACCATTTACTGGAAAAGAAAATTAGTATACATTTTGACTAATACTGATGCATGTCCAAGCTTACTCATAACACATATATGTACACATAATTTTACTGAAACAAAATAAGGTGGTCCCCCCACCATGCCTTATAATTAATAGTTTAATATAAAGATAATGTTTCTGTATGATTTGAATTATATCTTAAGAGAAAAATCAAGCAGCTTTTGCATGAAAGCTATTTTTTCCTTCAGTTCAAAATTAACAATATCAGTTAGATTAGGGGCTTTTTAAAAGTTTTGCAGTATTCAAACCAATAATTAATACATACTTGCCCATTAAAGCTTGTGGTATGCATACTGTGTTGTATTTTATGCTAACACCATAAATACCCTATATCATTCTTTTGTACTTCCAAATAAATACACTGCTTTATTCTGTTCACAGATTTTTTTTTCCTTCAAAAGACTACAAGGAACCTTAATGTTTGGCATTCCTTTGACCATGGCTTTGGGAATTGCCACAATCCAAAGATTCATGTTGTGTAAAATGGAGAAATCAGATTTTATTCTGTTTTTCTTTTCCTCATATTGAAGGATAGCCTAAATCAGAAGCTCATCATTTTATTATTTTTCAACAATTTATATAACCTTTTCCTATTATCCCTCATGTATCTGTCATCTTGTTATGATGTGAAAGCTTGGATGTTGCTGTAATGCTGAAAGCTATGCCAAAAGTATTTCAGATACCATCAGGACTACTCATTGTAGACAGGTTCCAGCTGAGCTTCCAGACTAAAACAGACAAGAGAGAATGACCCAGAAGCCCACTCTCAAAACAATTAGCTGTTGTACACCCTGTGAATAGCAAAGAAATATTGTCAAATACAGTGCTGGAAGATGAACCTCCCAGGCTAGAAGGCATTCAAAAACTGACTAGGGAAGAGTTGCCTCCTCAAAGTAGATTCCATCTTAATGATGGAATGATGTAAAGCTCCTGAGACCTCCTTTAGCTGATGTAACATGATTCAGAATGAGAAGAAACACAGTGGCTGGAACAAGGAGCTCAAACATAAAAAGATCGTATGCATGACACAGTGTCTGGGAGTGTTTCATTCTGTTGTACCATAGGGTCTCTAGGAGTCAAACCTGACTTGATGGCACCTAACAACAACATTCAAATCAAATAGTTTTATGAAATTTTAACCTTTTCAGACCCAAAGAACCCTTGAAAGCTCCATAGGAAGAGATAAAACCAAGCAAAATTAGAACTTATATATGCAAATTCAAATCTCAGAATGGCGTCTACAATCTAATAACAATCAAAAGAAGAAAGACAAAGCTTTCATTCTTTATTTTTAATCTGTTTTCCAGGCTACAGGTAAAATTTCACTTTCCAGGTGAATACACACACACACACACACACACACACACACACACACACACACATATACATATATACATATACATGTATATGTATATATAGGTGTATATCTATATATATTCATCTTTATAGAATAGGCAATGAGTAACAATGTTGGTCATTTCCTTCTTTCAATTAGTATGTATTATCTACTTCTTCCTGAATAATCATATCCATTTGGAGAGGCTAAGTTGTGCTATGGGCTGGGATTTAGCTCAGTGGGTAGAGCGCTGCGCTGCAGTCTCTGAGGACCCGAGTTCAATTCCCAGCACCACAAAAATGGGAGAAGGGCCTGGCAATCCACTCCCAAGGCAATCCCGAAGCACTCAGCCATTGAAAACCCTATGAGGGTCGCTATGAGTTGGATACCTACTCGATGGCACCTAACAACAACAACAACAAATTGTGCTATAACAATGACTCTAACACATCACTGTCTTACAAGGAAGGTTTATTGCTCCAGTTCAGTTTCATCTTGGTGTGGCATGATCTTCACTTAGAAACTTCACCTTGAGGAAACTCCCTTTCCTGAGACATGGAATAAGGAGGAGCACATGCTAGTTTTTAAAGCTTGCACCCAAGTGTACTACACATCACTTCTTCACAAAATGAATGTGCTGAAAGAAACTATGTCTGAGTCATGGTAGAAGTTGTAATCCTTCTCCTGTGAGGACCTCTGAATCTTTCTAGACAGTGAAAATGTCTACCATATCCACATATCTACTGCTAGATAGTCTATAGCCATAGCACCCTAGCATCTGATCCCATGTGATTGGGAAATCTAAGCAGAGTCAGGTTAGCTTGGATGGTTAGTCCTCGTTAGTACTTGGATGTGAAACTGCCTGGGAATACTGGGTGCTGTAGGCTTGGGAAAAGGATTCAGCAGCTTATTTCAGACACGATCAGCCATGAATAGCAAAGAAGAACTATTAGACATAGTAGCAGGCATGGCACAGTCTTAGGTGGTGTTTCTTTCTCTTAGTCATAAAGGCATTATAAGTTGGAGCAACTCCATGGCAACTAACAACAACAATTTTTGGATTAAAAAAGAAAAGTCCGATTTCTTTATCATTATATTCTTTCCAACATGGTATATAAAATTTTAACTTTTCAATATCCTCTTTAAAACAAGTTCAATTTCTATCTCAAGTTTAATACTTAACTTCATTAGTTTATAATGGCACACTTTTGAAATCACCTACACACTCATGAAACCATTTTCAGTTTTCTAAATGTTGAGCAAATGTTTCACTACATTCATTTTACTCCTAAAATAACCACCATCTACTTTATCATCAGAACCAACAAAACAACAAGAAAATTAACTTCAAAAAATGAAAAATGTACTTCATATTCCGTGTGCCAGGGACATGATTTTTAAAATACTTTTTTAGAAAAGATGACATCAACATTACAATATAAACAGCTACTCTTTGATATGTAGGACAAATTGGTAACTTCTTTCTTAATTTATGGTTCAACCACAAATATAAACCTCTCTTGTATGTTTTCCTTCTGGACTTCTGAAAGTTGCTTGTTGTTGTCAGGTGCCATCAAGTCAGGTCCGACTCAGTGACCCTCATAGGGTTTTAAAAGGCTGATTGTTTTGGGAGTGGACTACCCCACTCTTCTCCCAGTTTCATGGTGCTGAAGATCAAACCTGAGGCCTCAGACAGTGCAGAGAAGCATGGTATCAACTGAGCTAAACCCCAGCACCAAAGCTGCCTAACAGCTTTCATAATTTTAGGCACACAGATGAATCCTAAAAAACACTGACAGGTTAATTCTCAAAAAATATATATTTTTTCTAATATTGTATTCCATGCAAAATACTTAACTGGCCCTCCTCCACCTGTTTTTGATATAGTTTTTTGGAGATCCTCCAAAATATGGCAGAAACTTCTTTACACTCATATCTAACTACATTTCAATTTGTATAACTGGCCTAACTGTTCTTTTTTGAGCACAGTATCAATGTTTAAACATTGCTTCAAATTCTTCTTTACTTAGAACATCTTATCTCCTTTGTTTCTAAGACTTTTTTTTCAGTACTAGGTAGTTAAACCTAGGGCCTCACTTATGCTAGGCAAGTGTTCTACCAGTAAGCTATACCACCAGGCTATCTTTTATTTTATTTTATTTTATTTTATTATTTTTTATTTTGAAGCAGAGTTTTGCTAAATAAACTGGCTGTTTCTGGCCTCAAGCTCACAATCTTCCTGCCTCTGCCTCTGTCTCCCAATTCTCTGGCATATTTCTAAAATATTCATTGGTAATGGTTATAATTAAAAGTTATAATAAACAAAAGAAGAACAAACAATACATTATATATCAGCCAAGATTTATTTTTCAAATTTTTCTACATATACCTAAACATGGTTTAGGTCTTTTTGCATTATTTCATTCTTTATGTATGTTTTTGTTTCCCCCCAAATTTTACTACTTTAGGTTTTAGGGGAGAAACATAACACTGAAAATGCTACTCCTTTTTTGAGATATTCTATAAGAACTGCTTTTCAGACTTCTCTATTCACCATTAATCTTAGGAGAGGATAATATTAATTCTTGTTCTCTAGTAATGTATTTAAATATTTGTCTCATTCCCTACAAAGGATCTCAATATCCAAACGAGAAGCATTAATAAGCTTTCTCTGAGACTAGGAGTGAGATTTATGTGGTAGAACTTGGCTTAGCATGCCTTGAGGTCCTGAGTTGGATCCCCAACACCCTCTCCAAAAAGAATTCTACATAAGTGTTCTCTGCCTCTTGACATAAAGTCTTATGTGAAGAAGTTGGTCACAATATGTTTCCGGAATATAACATTAATAAATCAAATAAAACATAAATAATGAATGAGCAGGAAATTGTCAAACAACTAATTTTTGTAAGGACAAAACAAGGAAGTATGTATGTGTTTCTTCTTTGAGTGGGATATGGGCTAAAATGGAGAGTAACTAGGGAAAAATTAAACATCAGTAAAATGATACAATGGTTTATGTTGAAATAAGAGGAATCAAAAGTGATAAATAGTCAACAATTATGCTTATTTAAATAGAAATAGAATTATTCAAATAAAAGCTAGGCCATTCTTTTAAGACCACTTCAAATAAATGAGGCACTAAGCATGGCAGTATTTTTAATGTGAACTTTTCTCTATAATTGAGAGGGATTTGTTCATTTGAGGGAAATAAAAAAGAACAATAAGCAGAGTTGAAAGATTTTATAGAGCATCATGAAATAAATGTCAGAAACAGTGATTCACATACACTCCCCATATGCTAATTTACATATGAGTAGTATGTGTGGCATATATCAAATTCTGTGACATTTATTTCAGAAAGCATTGTAAAACCTTCAACTCTGGTTACAACATTCACTTTGAATTTTATCTCAATAATAGTGTCATTGCTGAACAGAGAAATTGCACAGAAATCTGTGCATATATTTTCTGTGCCTATCACATTATGATTACATGAAGTTGTATATTTCTGCACAGTGACATAATTCCTGTCAGTTGCATATCAAATACGATGACACCAAAACAAATGAAACATAAATATATGCAATGTTTCTTGCTACTTCATCAAATCTCAAGGTGTATATCTGTAACAAAAAGAGGAATTAAAATATTGATGAGTGAATGTTCCCTCTGGACCATAATATATTAAGGCAGGTATCTACATTTAAGTTGCATTCTGAATAGCTTCTTTCGAAAATATTCAATAATTTAAGTATTGTATCTTCCTCTATGTGTTGAAATACAAGGAATTCCTTATGAACTTTATAAGACCTATTAAAATTTCATTTTTTTCACATTAAAATTTATAAAAATGAATCATTTTGGGTTATAAGAAAGGGCATAAAGTGCAAGATATCAAACTCATAATAATTTTTATTAAATGGCCACAATTTTAATTTTGGAAATTAGTCTAACCTGCAAGTAAAGGAGATTTGTTTATTCAAATCTGTTTATGAAGATTTACAGTTTACATACAGAAAATAGTTTTTAGGTTCTATGCCATAGAAAATTCGAGTTTATAACATAAATTTTACAACCAGACTAACTTCTACTGCAGTGACATGACCAGAAATCTATAATTACCCAAATGTTTCATATTTATGCCTTCTGAGCTACTTGCTCAGTTTTGTTTTCTTTGAGCGTAATACAGTAACCTGATTCAAAAGAGAAGATATTTGGGGCTATTCAGGGATTAGTAGAGGTTTAAATGTTAATACTCTGCAGCACTATTTTTTTCTGAGAAATTCTTATTTAAATTTTTACAGGGGCCCTCAAAGTATATGCTGTGCTTAAGAAGGGCATTTGTGGGGAAAAAATACTGTCTTGGGAATGCAAAACGCAACATACCACAATAACCTTTGAACATTCCAACAGTAGCTTTTACAGTGTTCTGAGTACAAGAGATTCATTGAATGCTGACTGCTTAATGGATATATTTTACTGAAATATTTAGTGGAACGTAAAATATAATTTTATTCCTTCCTGAATTATTTAATGTATAAAGTCAATTTAATTTTAGAATTAGAAAAAGAAGAAGTCAACTTTCTGAACCTTAAGACAGGCAGTAAAATCATAAATCAGATTCATTTTCAGCAAAGGGAAAGGCTCAGTCTCTCTGCTTCCCTTCCTTTCCTTCTTTTTTCTGTGTCTCCCTCCTTCTTTCTTTTTCTTCCCTCTTTCCTTTCCCTCCTTCCTCTCTTCCTTTCTTCCTACCCTTTTCTCCTTCCCAGCTTCCTTCTCCTTATATTCTATTTTTTCTTGTTTATTATGAATAAATACATAGAAAGTTGATTCAAACAAAAATATTTGCTTTGCATGGTTTTTACAAAAAGAACAATGCAACTACATTTTCATTTAAATTTTTCTCATTTATAGATTTTTGAAAATGTATCCTAATTTTTATTTATTTATTTATTTTTTATGGTGCTGGGGGTTGAACCCAGGGCCTCGTGCTTGCATGCTCTGCAAGTGCTGAACCACTGAGCTGCACCCCCAACCCATTTTTTTACTTTTTGAGACAGGGTCTCACTAAATTATGCAGATTGCCTCTGGTCTCGAACTTGCAATCCTCCTGCCTCTGCTTCCCGAGCTGCTGGGATTATAGGCATGCACCAAAGGGTCTGGCTTTCTAACTTTTAATTTTTATGTGTTCTAGAAAGCAAAATTTCGCTGGGCGAAGGCAGAAGGATCACAAGTTCGAGACCAGAGGCAGTCTGCGTAATTTAGCTGGACATTGTCTCAAAAAGTAGTCTAGGGGTGCAACTCGGTGGTCCAACACTTGCACAACATACAAGCATGAGGCCCTGAGTTCAACCCCAAGTACCACAAAAAAAAAAAAAAAAAAAAAAAAGCAAAATTTCATAGAGAAAATAAACTTTTTTCTCAGGTCTTCTATAGTTCATTTCAAATTCAAAGTCTTTCTCTCAACTTTAAGGTTAATTAATACCTTCTCCAAGTAGAATTCTGGACAATAATTGCTTCGGGGACAACTTTCAGACTCATGGCATTCCTGGAAAAGTTAGGTGGAATCTTAGGACCATCACCTCTGCTTTATATTAGGGATCCCAGTGTGTTTGTGACCAGTTCATTTCCATGTACCTCACAGTTCTCTGCGGCATGCTGTGGTTCTCTAAACTCCCAATTAGATTATGTTGTTTGATTTGTCAATTCCAGTCCCGCTTAAAACAGACATGTCATATAGTTTTAAAATTTAAAATGACATTAGGTAAAATTTCATAAATTTAGGAATGAGAGGGAATTAGAGAAAATTATTTTCAGTGAACAAACACAAGCTCAGAAAGAGAAACACCACATATTCTCACTCATATGTGGGAGCTGAATCAAAATTGTAAGAAGGAAAAAATCCTATACAAAGTTTGGATCAAAATAAAAGAAAAAAAAGCTAAGAATGGTGTTATTATAGATGGTCTAGAAAATGCATGCAATAATTCTGACAAGGTTAAAACAAACTTCACTGCAGGAAAAGTTTCTATCTTAAACAGAACTGGAACCCAAGGATATATAGAAAAATCTTACTATAAAAAGACACATAAATGATAGAGAAGTCTTTGATGGGAGAATGGGATGAGGGAGAAGCGTACAAGAGGGTAAGGGGGAACCTATATGAATAATGTACAACAAAATGCCTATATGGAAATGTCACAATGAAAAGCATGTCAGAATGAATCACAGTAAGGTGTACATTAAAAATTTCCAATTAAAAAATTATAAATGAGAATACTAACATCCAGTGCAATTAAAGCACACAATCAAATGACAAAGCTGGTTAATGATGAATTTAATGCCAATATTAAGTTTTCCCAAGCTTTATTCAGTCACTTTCTTGTTTAACTTTTATAAACTTTAACAGCTCCTACATTTGATGTAAAATGAAAGGATGACCCATGAAAGTCAATAGTTCTCAATGTAATAATACTAAAAAAAAAAAAAAAGTACTTTCTTGGAAAAATACAAATTTTAATGACTTATTTGTAGTGATCTTTGAGTGACCATTTATCACCACAGGTAACTCAGGAAGACTCCTCCACATCAATGGACTGTTAATCACTTCTTGGGTCATCTGTAATGGTATGCATAAGGTATAATATGATGTTCAGCAGAAACCAGTATATTCCAATTTATTAATAAAAATGTGTGTATATCCCTCACCAATAAAAATAATAATTTTTGTTTATTCTACCTTTCTCTCTCCCAACTACAATCAGAGATGATCATAGTATTATTTTTCTCCATACAGAATCTCCCAGTACTAACACATTTGAGATCATGTTCTATGGAGTATCATAAATATGTGTTTCAGATCATGAGATGGAGAGACATACTACTTAACTTACTCTCTTTATGTAATTGGCTCCTGAAAAAATAACTTACTCAAATAATGTGACAAAGTAGCAATTGAGTAGCTTTTGGAGAAACATGCAACTCTATAAAAACAGAGTTCAGTTGCTAATAAAAATCTTAAATTTAAAAGTGAAAATTTTGTATTATGTTTCCATCAACTTACCTAAAATTATATAATGACTATAATACCAATCATTTCTAAATTACGAGGAAAAGGGAAAAAATAACAGATCAAACCAAAGTTACAGCATAAAAAACTCTCTGCATTTTCTCACCATTTAAAATTTTTGACACCCTATGAAAAACTGGCCAATAAATTGAGACACTGGTAGTAATGCCAAAAGGTAAGACAATTTCACTTTCAAAGAAATGCCTGGTGAACAAACAATGTTCCAAAGGTCAGTGTAACAATGAAATATGAGTGTTGTCAACAGGAGAGCATGAAGACACCAGAGCTGACATTGACGAAGAGCAAATGTATGTCTCTGATACCTTGAACAAAGATTGCCTAAATGAAAAACATGGCCATCTTGAACTACACTGTGTTTTTGCTACTGTGGTGTTTCTCTCTTACATTCATAAATCAAACCTAATCAGAACATCAAGAATGGTCTAAATACAGTAACAATAATGAATTTGATTCTTCCAGTCTAAGGTAAAAGTGCCATGTGTCTTTGTGTGCTGTTAGGGGTCATAGAGGAAAAATTATCTTTTGTTACAAACAATTGATGACTACCATTTACACAATTCCTAGCACAGTGCCTTGCACAGAAAAGGTGATCGCACACACATATATACATTCACATGTTTATACATGTTTATGTAGAGACTAATGTTCTGTATAACGCACATCTGTACACACACAACACAATGTTTTACATTTTTTAATGAAAGTGTGCCTGCAGCTGTAGCCCTGTGGAATCCGATCCCGTCAGATCTCGGAAGCTAAGCAGGGTCGGGCCTGGTTAGTACCTGGATGGGAGACCGCCTGGGAACACCAGAAGCTGTAGGCTTGGGAGAAGGACCTGGCAACCCCCTCCCAAAAATCCATCTGCCATTGAAAACCCTATGAACAGCAGAGAAGCACTGATAATAGTGTTTTCCCTGTTGTGCAGAGGGTCGCTATGAGTTGGATACCGACTCGACGGCACCTAACAACAACGACAACAACTATGAAAGTGTACAAATTAGGCCAGGTGTCATGGCACATACCTGTAATGCCAGTTACTCAAGAGGCTGAGGCAGGGAGATCACACGTTCAAGGCAAGAGACATCCTGGACAACTTAGTGAGATTCTATCTAAAAACACAAAAATGAGGGGGCACTGAGGATACAGGTCAGTGGCAGAGCAGTTGCCTAATGTGTGAGGGCCTAGGTTCAATCCCCCAGTACTGCAAAAAAAAATTTATAAGTCAGGAATATGTGTATAAATATATGAGATGATGTGTGTGTTCATGTGTGTGCATATGTGTAAAACAAGTCTCTCCCCCAAATCATGCTAGATTTCACTTGTAGGTCATTATGGAAAATTTCTATCTTATCTTTTATATCCATCACTCACCCTTTCTTGAAAGCTCTGGCTGATCAATTTAAATAAGTAAACTAAATTAAGTTTCTATTTGTTTTGGGCAATTTCATGTATATATTGCCTCCACATCTAGATTTTATGTTCAAGGAAGGCCAAAAACATTATTTACACTTTTGTCACCCCCTTAGCAGCAAGTGTAATAGTGTCTTAATTAAGTTAATTAAGTAAACGATTTTATTCCCTTAAAATAAATGCATCATAAACTACTTTGGGAAATGGTTAACTATGTTGCAGTAAAGTATCCTCATTTTTCTTTTGGTTAATCAATTTATTCCACCATTTAAAAATAGCCCAGTTGTTCCTTGTAATTGTTTATGAAAATGAATCTGTTGTTTTAAGGAAAAACACCACTAAGGACAAAGTTTTATAAGCACACCCTAGAAAGAAAAACTAAAGCATGATGTATTTAGATTGTCAACTTTGATATCATTCATTGTTTATTTAAATTAGCCTCCTCACAATAAATCATTTTAACATTGATTTTAATCATGTTCTCTGACTTAATTTTCTCAAAACATATAGATTTCATAACTAGATAAAACAAATTGAAGAATGTCTTTCTTTTATGTTTGGTGATTTTTTTTCTTTCATAAAATTTCTTTCAAAAGAGGAGAGAAGGAGAGAAAGGGAGCGAGAGTGTGATTTAATATACAATAAGCCAGCCTACTGCTGCCATGAATGACAGATTCCTGGTGCCATGAGACTCTTTGGGAATTATAGCCATGTCAAGGCTCTGGGTCGCAGAACATCAAATAAAATGGTCCTTCAAGGTGAATCACTCAGCAAGCCAGTAGGTAAGGTTTAGCATTTCAAGACTTTTCTCAGGAAAACCTACTATCATGTAATTGCCAGCCACCATCTGTGACTATTTTGAAGAAATAGGGAATTCTCAAATTTAAGAAGGGCATGTAGAGATAAATAGTTCTGTGCCATCCACAAAAACAGAGGCAAAAACCAGTATCGCTTTTTGGTAATCAGCAAACTCTCCCACAATATCAGGGCATTCAATTGACTTTTGCTATTTTTAAAGTCAAATACAATCAGAGGCAGAAGAGAAGAATTGCATCTAAAAATAATTGTACCAGACTCTGGCATTTTAAAGCCAATTTATCTCCTCAGATTTTAAGTGTCTGTCTAAAAGGACATGGAAAAAAGTGGCACATTTGTGTCATCAGCAAGGCTATGTCTCCTGACTTATTGATTTATCAAGCATATGTGTGACAGGGAAGTACATTTTGGTTTCACCAGCAGCTCTGGCAACATAATTCTAAATGACTTAGACAGCCAACACATTTCTTACTAAATCAATTAGCATATGATTAATTGACAAAATAGTGAATAGGGCAGAACTGCTACCTTTACTCTCAGAGGTCTATTTAGGGAAACGCAGTCCAGATTTGGTCCCTGTTGCCACTGGGTGTTAACAGTCACTGAAGTAATTGACCATTTATTGCAGCTGTTCAAGAATTCAGGATACAGGATGTAATAAAATGAGCATTTGTGTAATTACATTAGCTCTAAGGCTCTTCTATTTAGAGACAATGGACATGCATCACATTGTCCTTTAATTCTTCAATGCCTGCTTTTGTGATGCAGTAGTCTAACATTAATGCAGGGTGTTAGTTTTAAAAATTATATATTGGGGTATCAGAATCAGAATTGTGATAAAGTCAATGTTTATCACATTATAGAAACAACATAAAGGAAACCACAAAATTTTCCTAGCGCTAAATGAAAATGACTCTGAAGTGTTACTAGCTGCTAAACAAGGAAATAAGTTAATTTTTCATATAACACAACCAAGCGGAGGAGAACCCATGTACTCTGCAGAATGAAGGTTGGCATATATAAATATCATTACACCCTGATCTACTATACTGTGTCTAATTCCTAATTTAAAGCATAAAACATCAAAAAGAGTTGCCCTTGACTCTTTTGAATCAAAGAAGAAGGTAGAAATTCCATGATTTGCAACTTGCTATCTGTGCCACTTGTGAAAGTTGGACAGTAGAAGAATTGATGCTTTTGAATTATGGTATTGGAGATGAATATTGGACTGCCAAAAGAACCAACAGATCCTTCCTAGAAGTGCAACCAGAGTGGTCGTTATAAGCAAAGATGGCTACACTGCATCTTATGTATTTTGGACATGTAGCCAGGAGGGACCCATATCTCCAGAAGGACATCATGTTTGGGAGAGTGGCAGGTCAACAACAATAACAAAAAAAGAAAGCCTTCAACTACATGGATTGACGGGCTGGGATTTAGCTCAGTTGGTAGAGTGCTGCACTGCAGTCTCTGAGATCCCGACTTCAATTCCCAGCACTGCAAAAATGGGAGAAGGATGTGGCAACCCACTCCCAAAGCAATCCCGAAACAGCCATTGAAAACCCTATGAGGGTCGCTATGAGTTGGATACTGACTCAATGGCACCTAACAACAACAACATGGACTGGCATAGCAGCTGCAAGAATGGGCTTAAACATAAAAAAATGATTACATGCTGGCACAGAGTTGGTGAGTGTTTCTTTTGATTTTACCTAATGTTGTTATGAGTCAGACTCCACTCAATGGCTCCTACCAGCCACAATTTGTGCCACTTTGTTTTACTTAAACATTCCAAGTTTCAATTTCTTTCCAGATTTATTAGGTGGATTAAATTATACCTCTGGTAGTGTGACATGTATGTGTGTATACTTTATAGAACATACTGTCAAATTATACATAACACAAAAGTAACGTGTATATTTTGACCTATATTTTCTTAATGACATTTCATGTTAAGAATTATTTCTTTATGCATATTTTAAAATAGATGATATAACATTTATGTTGTTCTTGTTAGGTGCCATTGAGTCATGTCCAACTCATAGTGACCATTATTGGGGTTTTCAATGGCTGGCTGTTTCAGGAGTGGATTGTCACATCCTTCTCCCATAACATTTATAACAGGGACTTTTTTTTTAAGTTAAATAGGCTGCTCTGGGCTTGAACTCTCTATCCTCCTACCTTAGCTGCTGGAGTGAGTGACTGGCACTTACAGACTTGAGCCACTGTACCTGACTGGTACTGGGTTTTTTTCAATGTTGTCACTGGGTGCTGTTGAGTCGGTGTCCAACTCATAGCAACCATACATACAACATGTGAAACAGTATTGTTAGTACTTCTCTACAATTCACTGGGTTTTCAATGGCTGATTTTTTTTTTTTTTTGAATTGTGTGGACTGCCAGGTCCTTCTCCTAAGGCTACAGCACCTGGTATTCCCAGGCAGTTTCCCATCCAAGTACTAACCAGGCCCGACCCTGCTTACCTTCCGAGATCTGATGGGATCAGATGCCACAGTGGTTGTTGTTGTTAGGTGCTGACTCATAGCGACCCTCATAGGGTTTTCAATGGCTGACTGTTTCGGGATTGCCTTGGGAGTGGGTTGCCAGGCCCTTCTCCCATTTTTGCGGTGCTGGGAATTGAACTCCGGACCTCAGCGACTGCAGCGCAGCGCTCTACCAGGTGAGCCAAATCCCAGCCCGCCACAGTGGTACAGTTGCAATATTTTCAATAGCTGCAGTTATTATGAAAGTTAACAAAATAAGTACATTTGTTTCTTCATATTTCTTTACATTTAAAACTTGACTCCTACCCCTATCTGTTCTTCTGGACCATCCATCCATCAACCCATCTGTCCTAATATTTATTCACAAATAGTTTTAAGTTCCAATTAGTTAGGATTCTGAGAGCCTGTCAGTTGAATTTTATGATGTCAACACTGAGGTAGAGTTGCAAGATATTTGTTGAGGGAAATATCAATGAAAGACAGTTAAAGGACCGGGAGTGAGGGGAGACAGAAAAAGCCTTTAGAAGTTCAAGTGTGGCTTCAACAAAAAGGGTGGAAAGGAGAATGTTCTGGAAACCTCACTGTATCAGCCATTGTCTAGAGGCTGCCCAGGAATAGTGCGGGTGACTTCAGCTCAAATACTCCAGTAGGGCTTCAAGGATTCCAGCTGAATGGTGTCAGCTAACTGTACTGCTCACAGCTGACTGGCAAGTTTTTTCTTAAAAAGAGACTGAACTGCATTCCTTCCTTAATGTCACACAGAGGCACTGGAGATTAAACAGATCTACTTAAGAACATGGGAGAAGGACCAGACAACCCACTCCCAAAAAGCAATCAGCCATTGAAAACCCTATGAATAGCGGAGAGTCACTAACAATAGTGTTTCACCTGTTGTATGTACATCTGTTGTATGTAGGGTCTCTATGAGTTAGACACCAACTTGACAGCACCTAACAACAACAACTGAGGAACAAGACATGATTCTTTTCTACTGGAAAAGAGGTAGCTATAAGTAAAAACTATGCGTTGATGTTGTTTGGTGCTAACAAATCAGGTCCAACTTATAGGGGCCTTATGTACAACAGATGAAACATTACTTAATATTGTGCCATGCACACACTTTTTCTTAATATTTGAGGGTACTGTTGCAGACATTATGTTTCTTTTAATCAGCAAAAGGACATTCGATGGGCTTTATTTCACTTTCATCATTAAGGTGGATTCCACTTTGGGGAGGCAAATCCTCCCCAGTTGTTTCTTGAATAGATTGTAGCCTTGGGTTTTATTTTATGACACAATGTTTGACAGTGCTTCTCTGCTAACCATAAGGTTTTCAATAGATAATTGTTTTGGGAGTAGGCTGCCAGGTCCTACTCCCTAGTCTGTCTTAGTCTGGAATCTCAGCTGAACCCTGTCCACCATAGATGGTCCTGCTGATATATGAAATACCACTGGGATAGTTTTCAGCATCACAGGAACACACAAGCCTCCAGAACAGTACAAGCTGATAGACAGCAAGGGAAGCTGTGTGTTAGATGACTATTAATCCAATAATAATATTGAAATGTATTCGAGTGTCTAATTTTACTGAGAAAATAAGTGCTTGATACTTTCCAGTCTAAATCATATTGTAAATACAATGAGAATGAAGAATAGAGAAGGAATGATATGAATTGATCAAGAAGAACAAGTAATACCAGAATCATTGGTTAATTCTTGAAAAAAATTTCAAAGGCCTCCATTGAAGTCATCCCTGTTTGCTGCATTCCTGCTCTACCGTTTTATTCTTTATATTACCATGGAAGAAATACAGCATTTATGAATTTCCTTATTCATTTTACCTATAAAATATATTTGACAAATATGCTGACTCCTGAATATCTTTAGTAAAGGAAACAATGAATATTATATTTTACTCTGTGATTACCTTTGATTTTCAAAATTCTTGACAAATATTTAATACAGAAACATTGAAAAAATCCTCTATAGTACTTTAAATAAACTCATATTTTTTCAGGCTCCATCCATTTCTAAAGATACATGTGGCCTCTTTACATCCAGCCATGTAAATTTGCATGCCATTCTGTATTCTGGACTTGTGAGATTCTCTCCTGACCCTTTGAACATGGTATTATTTCAAATATAATTTTGTCCTCTCCATATGAAACAGGCCATATTTCTTTATCTCATTCAAAATTCCATTTGAATATCTTTCTCCTACAGTAATCTTCCTAATGGTGATCATTCTCTGAAGCTAAATGTAAATAGAAATCCTCCCGGGCACAGCTCAAATGCTCCTTCTTCGTGGAGCATTTACTTTTCTTCTTTGATGGGAAAGTCTTTGCCTTTCTCTCTCTACTTTATATTGTTACTATGTCGCATTTAAAACATATATTACTTTTCAATGTAATTATTTACATCAAAAGCAATAGCTCACAAGTACACAGACTGCTTCAGTTTACAAAAATCTTTTGTGTAGATCTCATTCAATATCTGTAACAACCCTCTGAGGAGAGGACTATTCCACTAATTTTTTAATACTAACAAAAAGGACTGGTTAATTTGTTTAGATTAAGAATTCAGTAAATAGAAAAAAAATTGAATCAAATTTCTCTGGTTCTTTAACATAATCCCTTTGCAGACAAAATTAATGTTATGGTCTACTAGCCAAGTTCCATATTATCATTATTCAATAAAATAGTTAAATGAATAAAGGAACAAATAGAATATGATCTATTCATTAAATCCATAGAATCCAACCTATGGATACTACATGGTATACATATTGTTTCTATGGGAAATTTATTTCCAGATTATGTGGTTTAAAATGTTTTCTAAAATACTTTAGAAATGAAAAATCCTTCTGATATCATAAAATATTTATACTTAAGTATTGGATAACTTTTAATAAACATCTTATTTAAAACTTAGCAGTGCATCGGGAACTTTCTTGAATGATTATTATTTGCTGCAAAGATTGCCTATTTTGTGTAAATATACTTAATAAATTTACTTTTCTTTAAAAAAATGAAATAAGGGCATAAGGATACCAGGAATAATTTACCCAAACTATTAATTAAACACAATGTTTAATCAATATGCTTACTTTATAACTTTTAGGAGGTTGACAAAGCAAAATATAGTTATCTTTGAATTTTCAAAATAGCATGAAACTTATTTTTCCTGCAAATATAGTCTTTTCAATAAGTACAGAAAAGGGGTGTGACGTAGGAAATTTGTGGCTTAACATGTACTCTTGCAGAGATTCACACTTAATATCTTCAAACTGTGTCTTACAGGAAATTTCCAGATCTTTAAATGAAATCCATCTAGAGGTTTGTTCACTTCCTAAATATAAAGCCTTTCCCCAAGTGTTTAAAAATGTTTTAGATGGGGTGGTACCCAATGTCAGCAGTCTCAATCATTTTATTGCAACTATAATGGAGAACAGCTTACCGATTACTCTTGTGGAATTTAACCTGCAGGTAATTGATTCAGTCCTTTATAACTGCTGGCCTTTTGATAATAATAGGTCTCCTACTATGGGAGACACACACACACAACGCAGAGACACACACCACATCCGTGTGCAAAATAATCAAGCAGTCAAGGTAACACATTATATAACAGGTCAAAGTTATCTTTTTATTTTTTAAAGAAAAAAGTATGGCATTTAATATTCTTTATATTTACAAAAGTTGACGGATACAGTAAAATAAGGTTTGAAAATTTATGCACCCACCACCAAGGCCACAAATGAAGAAAGGGAAGACTTCTATCAGCTTCTGCAATCTGAAATAGGTCAAACATGCAATCAAGACACACTGATAATCACTGGTGACAGGAATGCAAAGGTTGGAAACAAAGAAGAAGGCCCAGTAATTGGAAAATATGGTCTTGGTGACAGAAATGAAGCTGGAGATCACATGATAGAATTTTGTCGGACCAATGACCTTTTCATTGCAAATACATTTTTTCAACATCATAAATGGAGACTATACACATGGACTTCACCAGACAGAACATACAGAAATCAAAAGACTACATATGTGCAAAGAGACCATGGAAAAGCTCTCTACAAAATGTCAAAACAAGACCAGGTGCTGACTGTGGATCAGACCATCAACTTCTCATATGCAAGTTCAAACTGAAGCTGAAGAAAATTAGAACAAGTATACAAGAGCCACGGTATGACCTTGAGTATATCCCACCTGGATTCAGAGACCACCTCAAAAATAGGTTTAATGCATTAGACACAAATGACAGGACACCAGAAGAGTTGTGGCATGACATAAAAGATATCATTCAAGAAGGAAGCAAAAAGTTCTTAAAAAGACAAGAAAAAAAGAAAAGACCAAATTACATGTCCAAAGAGACACTGGACCTTGCCCTTGAACATCGAGCAGCTAAAGCAAAAGGAAGACATGATGAAGTTAAGGAACTAAACAGAAGATTTCAGAAGGCAGCTTGAGAAGACAAAAACAAATATTATACTGACATGTGCAAGGAGCTGGAGGCAGAAAACCAAAAGGGAAGAACACACTCTGTGTTTCTCAAGCTTAAGGAAGTGAAGAAAAAATTCAAGCCTCGAGTGGCAGTAGTGAAAGATTCTACAGGGAAAATATTAAATGATGCAGGAAACATCAAAAGAAGATGGGAAGAATACACAGAGTCATTATACA
>VMDO01020368.1:0-37690 GCA_007922755.1 Pedetes capensis | reverse complement strand
CTTGTGGGTGGGATGATATTCAACCCCCCCCAGAGAGAGTCTGTAGTAGGTCTGCCATGCACAGCAATTGCGCTAGAAACTGTTCTTATTGTGTCTAATTGTCCCGCAAGACTCTGCCAGAAAGGAGCACTCTGTCCGCGTGGTGCTCAGCCTCCTCCGCAGACCTCACCTTTCTCCACAGTGCGGTGGGATGACTTAGGATCCCCTCTGGTGTGTCTGGCGTCCAGGCATATGTGTGCCCGTATGTCTGTGGAGATTGCGTCTGCATGACTGTCCCGCCACAATAGGAGAGAGGGAGCCGTGTTTCAGCTCTGGATGTGTACTGCTGGCACTGGTTTCCCACCACCACAACAGGAGGGAGGGTGCGATTCCGTGCTGACTCACCAGAAAACTTGCAGTTTGTGTCCCGCGGGCAGGGTGACAGTGTGATGTCAAGGTTGCATGCTGTGTTGGGTCCGGCTCCCCTGGGTGTGTGGGCAAAGTCCCCTCCGAGTCTCCAGGATTCTATCCTGCCATCTTATCCTGTGCTGTAGTCGCGCTGGCGGTGAACTGCTCCGCCAGTTTCCGCCCAAAAGGAGCTCCCCGGCCGCGCGTGACTTAGCTGCCTCCACAAGCCCCCGACCTTTCTGCAGCACAGTGGGGTGATTTGGGCTCACCTCTGATGTGTCTGGGATCTGGGCATATGTGTGCCCAATTTTCTGTGGAGTTCGCGACCGTAGGCCTGACCCACCGCAACAGAAGGGAGGGGAGCCGCATCTTAGCTCTAGACACAGATCGCTGGCACCAGCTTCCCAGCTATGGAGGGGCCGCTATGGAGGGCGTTGTGGGCCCCCTCACGGTGACTCACCTAGGATCTGCAGTCTGTGTCCCGCAGGCGTGGTGAGAGTGTGCTGCCAAGGTTGCACTCCTTGTTGGGTCCGGGCCATGGGTGCGTGTGCGCGAAATCCCCTCCAAGTCTCTGGGATTCTATCCTCTGTCTGTGTGATGGCGAAATGGCGGTGTCCTGCTGCTGGCCACTGTGTAGCTCCTCTGAAGCCTAATCCTTGATTTCAGTGCACACCTAGTTTCATTCTCTCTCTCTCAAACTAAATTATCTCTGTTTCTGTTTATTCAATTGGCTTTTTTAAACCCCTAATCGAGGCTTCTTATTGCTCCGGAACAGAAGGTGTGTGTTATCTGTCCGCCATCTTGACTCCCCCCCTGACATTGTGTACCCCACGTGAATCAGGGGAAGTTGAACCTGCCCTCTGCTTTAAAGGAGGCTCGTGAAATCCAAGCAAACCATGATTCTCCCATTCCTTTCACCAGGGATTTGGTCCAAAACCTAGCCTTAGGTAGGAAGTTTTGTGGCTTTTCCCTCAAAATTGGTACTGGTTAAGGAAATGACCCTCAAAGTGTGGTCTCAGCATCCCCTGGGTACTTGAGATGTCAGTTCTTACCTCCAACTGAGACCCACTGCACTGGAAACTTGAGACCAGAGCACCAGGGATGTGTGTGTAAATAAACCCTTAAGGTGATTCTGATGCACACTCGAGAACTAATGAGTTAATGAATGAACACCTGAACCAGGGAGACTCAATCTGGTCCAAGGAACTGGCATTTATTTCTTGGGCACGAGACAGATTTTTCCTCTTTCCATTGATTTAAACATGGAAGTAAATTGACTTCAACTGCTAGTGGGAGGCTTTTTGGCATCATCAGAGAATTCAGCTTGTTGAATACAGTCAACTGAATGTATACCTCCATCCCCAAATTCATCCACTGAAACCTAGTTTCTACTCTGATGGTATCTGGAGATGGAGATTGGAGGAGATGATTAGGTTGCAAGGATGGAGCCTTCATGAACAGAATTAGGAGATCCTACAAGGCTCTCAGCCTGCAGCTGTAGCCCTGTGGCATCCGATCCCGTCAGGTCTCGGAAGCTAAGCAGGGTCGGGCCTGGTTAGTACCTGGATGGGAGACCGCCTGGGAACACCAGAAGCTGTAGGCTTGGGAGAAGGACCTGGCAACCCCCTCCCAAAAATCAAGCTGTCATTGAAAACCCTATGAACAGCAGAGAAGCACTGACAATAGTGTTTCCCTGTTGTACAGAGGGTCGCTATGAGTTGGATACCGACTCGACAGCACCTAACAACAACAGCAACAACAACAAGGCTCTCAAGCCTTTCATGGTGTAAGGATACAGCAAGAAGACAGTAGTCTATGAACCAAGAATGGGGGCCTCATCTGACATCAAATCCACATGCCCTGTGATCTTGAACTTCATGTCTTCTAGAACTGTGAGGAATAACTGTTCGTTGTTTAAGTTACAAGGTCTATGGCAGCCCAAACAACTAAGACATTCACAGAAAAATGAAGAGGAAGGTAAGTAAAACAGAAACAGAACCTGAATTTGGACAGTGTTGCAAGTGGGGTACCTGAGGGCTTTCAGTCAAGTAAAAATGATTCATTTCCTTCTTTAAAGACATTTAGCTTAAGTTTTCTGTTATTATAGCAAAAAAATATGATGATGTGGAAGGACTAAAACAGGTACAGGAGAGAAAACAGCTATAGAGTAGGAATCAATAGCCTTACCTCTAGCCATGCAAACAAAAGCAAAAAGTGGGAAATCGGCTTGCCTAGGATTTCAGAAGTAATAAATGATAGGAAGTTGATCTGGACTTAGGGCCACCTAGTTCTATATTGTGATTGTCATCACTTATGCTATATTCCCTCCAAAGAGGGCATGGAACCAGGGATATCATTATTGAAGTCAGATGGATTTTGGCTAAAAGAAGAGAAAAGCAGAAAGATATCTACGTTTTATTAACTACACAAGGGCATTTGACTGTGTGGAACACAACAAATTATGGATAACATTGCAAAGAATGGGAATACCAGAGCACTTAATTGTACTCATTTGGAATCTGTACATAGACCAAGAGGCAGTTGTTTGAACAAAACAAGGAAACACTGCCTCGTTTAAAGTAAGGAAGGGTGTGAATCAGGGCTGTATCCTTTCACCATATCTCTTCAATCTCTATGCTTTGCAAATAATCTGAGAAGCTGGACTTTCTGAAGCATACGGCATAAAGGTGGAGGAAGATTCATTAATAACCTGCTTTATGCAGATGACACAACTCTGCTTTCTGAAAGTGAAGAGGATTTGAAATATTTACTGATGAAGATCAAAGAACACAACCTTTGGTATGGATTGCACCTCAACATCAACAAAACAAAACTTCTGGGCACCATGGCTCATGCCTATAATCCTAGCAACTAGAAAGGTGGAGGCAGGAGGATTTCAGGTTCAAGGCCAGGGACAGCCTGGATAATTTAGCAAGACTTTGTCTCAAGATTAAAAAAAAATTAGTGAAAAAGGGCTAGGTGTGCAGCTCAATGGTAGATTCCTTGCAAAAATAGAGCAGCACCCTGGGACCAGTCCTCTAGTAACACACACACACACACACACACACACACACACACCCTTACAACTGAGTCAGTAAGCAACTTCATGATAAATGGAGAAAAGATTAAGGTTGTCTAAGATTTTGCTTCACTTTGTTTACCAATCAACAGTCACCAAAGCAGCAGTCAAAAAATCAAAAAATGATTGCATTGGGAAAAGCTGTTGCAAAAGCCCTCTTTAAAATGTTGAAAAGTAAAGATGTCACATTGAAGACAAAGGTGCACTTGAATCATACCATGGTATTTTTAGTTACATCATATGCTTGTGAAAGCTGGACATTGAATAAGGAAGACAGGACAATAATTGATGCTTCTGAATTATTGTGTGAGAGGCAAACATTGAATATATCATGGGCACCAAAAGAACCAACAGATCAGTCCTAGAAGAAGTGCAACCAGAGTGTGCCTTAGAAACAAGGATGGCTAAACTGCGTCTTACATATTTTAGACATGTTGTCAGGAGGGACCAATCTATGGAGAAGGACATCATGTTTGGGAGAGTGACAGGAGAATGAAAGAAGGAAGACTCTCAACTAGATGAATTGAAACAGTGGCTGCAGCAATGACCTTAAACATAAAAGAGATCATGTGCCTGGCACAGTTTCACATAATGTTATGTTTTGTTGTACATAGGCTCACTATGAGTCAGACCCAACTTGGTGGCACCTAACAACAACTGCAACAGCTCTATATTGTGAGTATAGTCAATCGTGCTATATTACCTCTAAAGATATATGACATTTTTTTTAAAAACCTATTATTTTGAATAATGAGATAACACAGCAAAATTCATAAGCAGCTTTACTGAATTTCTTTGGACCCCTTGCATTCCTTAAGACAATCCTGCAAAGAGAAAAATATTTTAGAGAGAGAGAATTTTACATCTTCTTTTCATGTTTAAATTAAACTAAATGCCACATGGATCTACCTTCTGTTGAGTAGAAAAGGGGATTCAAAGCAGTAGTGAAGTTGCCTTTGCTTATACAAGAGCTTGTACGAAAGCATATGGACCAGTTGTTAAAATACTAGAATACTTCAGATCAAAAAATAGCTGCTGCCTGAAACCCTACTGCTGTCCCTTGGGCATGCTGGCAAAACTAGTAGCTCCTTTAGGCCCTTATTCTGTTCCAGGACTTAAAGTCTTTGTTTGACACAGCAGGGACCTCCTCACCCTATGCTATTCCCAGTGCGCATCTATTTGAATGGTGACCTCACTGGCCCAATTGTTAAACAATTTGCACATCATTCCTGTTCTCTGTCATCCTTATCTATCAACAAAATCACATGCCAATGTATCCATTAAAATCAGTGAGGGATAGGATGACAGTGAAAGTGTGAGCTAACCCGAAAGGGGAAAGTATGGATAAGAAAACTATTGAAGCCAGCATGGTGGCTCAGGCCTGTAATCCCAGCCACTGGGGAGGTGGAGGCAGGAGGATCACAAGTTCCAGACCAGAGGCAATCTGCGTAATTTAGCGAGACCCTGTTTCAAAAAGTAAAAAAAACTGGTCTGGAGGTGGCAGCTCAGTGGTCCAGCACTTGCACAGCCTGCAAGCATGAGGCCCTGGGTTCAACCCCCAGTACCACAAAAAATAAAAATAAATAAAATATAAAAAGGAAAGAAAGAAAGAAAGAAACTATTGAAATAAATCCTCTGTCATCCTCTGTCAGATGTGTAAGATGCAAAGATTTTCTCCCATTCTGTGGACTCTCCTTTTATTCAGTTTTTGTTTCCTTTGCTGTACAAAAGCTTTTTAGTTTTATGTAATCCCATTTGTGGATTATTGGTGCAGTTTTTGAGCAATTGGAATCTTCTTAAGGAAGTACTTGCCTATCCTCAGGTGTTGGAGTGTGTTTCCTATCTTTTCTTCTAGTAGTTTTAAAATTTCCAGATTAATTTCTAGGACATACAAAGAACTCACCAGATTAATCACCAAAGTAACAAATAATCCATCAAATAAGCAGGCACTGGAACTCTACAGTTCTCAAAGGAGGAAATACAAATGGCCAATAAACACTTGAAAAAATGTTCAGTATTCCTAGCAGGGAAATGCAAATCAAGACCACATTGAGATTCCATATCACTCCAGTAAGAATGGCCAAGATGAACAAAACAAACAAGAACAAATGCTGGTGAGGATGCAGAGAAAAAGGAACCACTGTGGAAATCAGTATGGAGGTACCTTAGCAAACTAAAAATAGAACAATCATATGCTCCAGCTGTAGTACTTCAATGAATATGCACAAAGAGAGATGAGTGCTCATAACACAGAGACACATGTACTTCCATATTTAATGCAGCACTCTTCACTATTACAAGGGTATGGAATCAACCCAGATGTTCTTCAACAGAATATGGATTTTTAAAAGGTAGTATAAATACACAATAGAATATTATTCAGCAGTAAAGAATGAAACTATGTTATTTGTAGCAAAATAGATGGAACTGGAGAGCATCATTTTAAGCAAAATAACTCAGACTCAAAAAGAGAAATATTGCATGTTCTCTTACATGCTTTTTGTTGTGGTTTGGTGCCATCCAGTCGGGTCCAATTTACAGAGACCTTATATACAACAGTACGAAACACTCTCCAACATTGTGCCATGCCCAGCACTACTGTCAGTACTTCTCTGCTATTCATAGGGTTTTCAATGGTGAATTGTTTTAGGAGTGAATTACCAGATCCTTCTCTCTAGCTTGCAGCACCTAGTATTCCTAGGCATCTCCCATCCAAGGACTAACCAAGCCAACTCTGCTTAGAGGGATCTGATGCAACAGTGCTATGGCTGCAGACTCTCTCATATGCAGGAATTAAAATTGCCTTAAAGGAAAATGAAATTACATGCACACACACACACACACACACACACACACATACACACACGTACAATCATACTTATCTACAATTGGAAAATACAAGTGGACACATTATGAGGAGGAGGAGACTAGCAAGAGGGCATGCAATGCATGATGCAGAAAGGGAGAGAAGGAGAGGGAACAAAGAAGAGTAAAAAGGGAGAGAAAAACTGCAAAATACAGTATGTAACTTTGTGAAAATCCAAAAAAAATAAATAAAGTCTAACCCATGGTTGCATAGGATGGTCATTACATGTTAATTAAAATTCTTACCTTTTTTCTTTTTAAAAAAATTTGTTTATTGTGTTCTGTAAAATGTTTAAGGAGATGGAAGTGTAAGAAATCCTGATTGGTGGTTGCACAATGGATACATCAACTGAATTATCACTCCTTATCCCTCTAATAGGGCTGGGATTTAGCTCAGTTGGTAGAGAGCTGTGCTGCAGTCTCTGAGGTCCTGAGTTCAATTCCCAGCACCGCAAAAATGGGAGACGGGCCTGGCAATCCACTCCCAAGGCAATCCTGAAAGAACCATTGAAAACCCTATGAGGGTCACTATGAGTCAGATACCGACTTGATGGCACATAACATATTCCTCTAATAGCTTACTGCTGTACCACTGTGGCGTCTGATCTTATCAGATCTTGGAAGCTAAGCAGGATTGGGCCTGGTCAGTACGCAGATGGGAGAATGCCTGGGAATGACATGTGCTGTAGGTTTGGGAGTAGGACCTGGCAGCCCACTCCCAAAAAACAGCCGGCCATTGAAAACCCTATGAATTTAGCAGAGAAGCACTGACAATAGTACTGAGTATAGCAGTGTCAGAGAGTATTTGTTCTGTTGCAGATAAGATCTCTATAAGTTGGACCCCACAGGATGGCACCTAAAAACAACATCATCCCTCTAATATTTATAATTAAAATACTACTAATAAAAAAGAAGCCTATTTTACAAACTGCAATTCTGTTCTTCTCTACACCAGCCAAGAGGAAAGGGAGATTTCTGTATGCACTCAAAGCTCAAGTTTCTTAGACAAATTATCAAATAGTTATGTTGATGTTTACTCTGAATAATCAACTGTGTCCCTTAATTAACAGGTGTTCCTTGCAGTTGCTAAACATAAACTGTGTATTTCAGTGTATTTTTTTTTTTTTTTGTGGTACTGGGGGTTGAACCCAGGGCCTCACACTTGCATGCTCTGCAAGTCCTGGGCCACTGAGCTGCACCCTCAGCCCATTTTTTTTTACCTTTTGAGACACGGTCTCTCTAAATTACACAGACTGCCTCTGGTCTCGAACTTGTGATCCTCCTGCCTCCACCTCCCAAGCCACTGGGATTACAGGCATGTGCCACCTCGCCCGGCTATAGTATTTTCCTTTTATCAAACACATATATGACAAATTTCTCATCCTCTTGGAGCTTACAAATCAATTTTGTAATGGAAAACTTAGGAAGACAGTTTTTATTTCATACAATAATTTTCCATGAATAGAAGGACAGCTCAGGAAAAAGAATACCTTAGAACACAAAATTTTCATGTTTGCTGTCTACAGAACACTTACCTCTGAGAATGTGTCAGAAAATAAGGCCTTATCTTGCTTGACAACAATCATTATCTAGTGAATAATTCCTTTTGAGGAATTTGAAATTTCTGCCTTTGCCCTGAAGATGACTGTATGATCTGGCAGAGCCATTATATAAAGTGACACTTAGGAAGCAGAGGGCATTATAACTCCTTCCATTAAAAAGTTAAATAATCTGTGACATTCCCAAATCACAACAAAAATGCTCTGTCAGTTATCCTAATGACAATGGTAAAGAGATACTCAATGGTAGCAAAAAAGAAAATAGCCCAGCTCCCAAGTAGTTTGGATCACTTCAATTCCATCTGATAGTGTTCTTTCACAGCCCTACTTTCATTAGGCGGATCTAAGTATACCTCAGAAGTTAAAGTTGAAAGTTTCTTGGACTTTATAAAAGAAAATATCAAGTCTCTAAGTCAGCAGAACTTTCTAATTCACTATTGTTGGAGCGTTCAGTGACAGATGTAAAAATTTTACTTCCATTATTTTTTCATTATAGAAAACACTTTATTGACATATGTGATTGTAATCTGCTGTTTATTCTCTTCCATATAAAAGCCTAGGGTGGATTCTATATTTCTAGGTTCAAGGACAAAAATACCATTCATGATTGGCGGAGTGTAACTTTTTTTATTGGTTTCAGAAGTTCTGAGACGTGTTGAGTCTTCCCAGCTATTTTTGTGATGATAGCGCCTTCTAGCCTTTCTGTGAAAAGCAAGAGCCACCCAGCATAAATCTTTCCTACACTGATATACTTTCTGTTTCAGGATTTATTCAGTACTTCCTTTACTTTCTCTTTTAGGGCTTAGTACTTCCTTTTTTATTTCTTTCAATTTTTGTGGTTACAAATGATATTCAAAACGTACATGAGATACATCCCTGTTTTTGGCATAGCTCTATAGAAAACAAGTGGCATTTAATTCTCTCATCTTTATAATCAACAATGAAATATCCATGTAGAAGCCTTAGTCTATTGAAAAGTTAATTCCACTCTTCTGAGCAGTAACCTCTGAGCCCTGAAAACTAGCCTTAGTTTAGGTGTATGATTTACTAATGTTTACAAGCCTTTGCAAATACTGTTCATTCATTATGATGCTGCAGTCCACCATGTTGACTATCAGCCTGGTCCCGATTTACCTGTGCAACACTCTCTACTCAGTGTTACTTGTTGTTGTTAGGTGCCATTGAGTCATATCTGACTCATAGCTGCCATAAGTACTGCAGAACAAAGCACTAACCGACACTGAGCCATGCACACAATCTTTTTAAGTTTGAACCTGTTATTGCAGCCACTGTGTTTCTTCTTACTTGGAGTCATGCTACAATAGCCAAAGGAGGTCCCAGGGGCTTTACTCCATTCCCATCATTAAGATCAACTCTACTTTGGAGAGCAAACTCTTCCCAGTACTATTTTGAATGCCTTCCAGCCTGGGGGGCTCATTTTCTGGCACTAAATATGACAGTGCTTCTCTGCTATTCTAAGGGTTTTCAATGGCTAATTATTTGGGGAGTGGGCTGTTGGGTCCTTCTCCCTAGTACAGCTTAGTCTGGAAGCTGAGCTGAAATCTGTCTACCGTGATTGGCCCTGCAGTTGTCTGAGATTCTGGTGGCATGTCTTTCAGCATCACAGCAACACACAAGCCCCCACAGTACAATAAGCTCACAGACACGTCAGAAAATAAGGCCTTATCTTGCTTGACAACAATCATTATCTAGTGAATAATTCCTTTTGAGGAATTTGAAACTTCTGCCTTTGCCCTGAAGATGACTGTATCATCTGGCAGAGCCATTATATAAAGTGACACTTAGGAAGCAGAGGGCATTATAACTCCTTCCATTAAAAGGTGAGGCTGATGCTTCTAAGAGAGACCAAAACTAGGAGATTCTGATTCTTGGGACATTTCTCTTTCATAATCACCTCGTGGTAAGCAGAATAATGGCTATCCAAAACTATATTAGATTTGGAGTAAAGAGGATTTAAGGATGCAGGTGGGATTAATATTGCAAATGAGCTGCCTTTGAGATATGATTATCCTGGATTGGCCAGATGAGTCCAATAGGCTCAATAAATGCCCTAATAAAGTGGAAGACGGAGAGAGAGAACCAGAGAGAGCAACATGGAGGTAAGACTGGACTGGCTATTGCCATTGCTGGTTTTGAAGACAGAGGAAACGGCTGTAAGCCAAGAGGAAAGCATCTGAAAGCTGGAAATTCAAGGAAATGACTTCTTCCAGGAATCCTCTGGAAAGAATGAAGCTCTGCCTACATCTTGCCTCATTCCACACCTGAGATCCACTTCAGACTTCTGACCTGTAGGATTGTAAGGTAAGAAACTCCTATTGCTATAACTCACTAAAAATTTTAAACTCTAAAGAATGGATTTAACTGAATAATAAGGAATCATTTTAGCAGAAATGTTTTTACTTCCATGTGAAAAGTAGCAAGATTGGAGTCCACAAAGTTAAACAAAACCAAACTTATTGTGAAGGAGCTTTGTGACTTAAAACACATTTTGTTATCTATTTTTCCATCAATGTTTGGAAGATTTTTCCATCTCTTTATACAGCTTTATACATTCTTGCAACATTTTTAATTAATTTAGGAGAATGTAGGTGCCAGAACAATCCAATGGAATAATTAAAGCAACTTTTATACATCAACATTTGCTATTTGGGAAAGGAATCAGAGAGGAAGTAAAATAATTCGTGTGGCTTCTCTTTGCTTAAATTTGGATTCTTTTCTATATATAATTGCAGAAAAGATCATGAGGTGGCAAGGCTAGAGCTCCATGCCTCACTGGGGTGTCCCCCTCTGGTGCTTATCAAACAAAATGGGCATAGTTGTTTTGGGAAGCAAGCAAATAGAGATAATGGGTTCTGTGAAATTTTGGGAGGATTTCTCAAGGTAGACTTTGCCCATTATTGTTCCCTTGTTATCCTGAGGCTCCAATGCATTTTCCGTGAATGATTACAGCTTAGTGGTTTTCATTAAGTCATGTAAGGGAAGGATGGTAGTACTACCATGGAGTCTCATGCTTGTTAATGGTGCACATCTTCCCAGTGGTTAGCCAGGATACTGGTGGACTCTGTTTGAGGGAACTTTTGTTACTCCTTCCTTGTTTTAGGCTATGGTGTGAGGATTTATAGGGTCTGTGTATATCTTCCCAACAATTTATTTGAATGTTCTTCCTTCCAGAAGGCACTATCTACAGTTTGTGTATCCCTTATCTGGTAATGTTTAAGTCAGAAATCTTAGGATTTGGGGTCTCTTTTGATTTGGGAATATTTCATGTACATAATAAGATTTTAGGGGGATGGGACCTAAGGCTATCTACAAAATGGACTTTGGTTTCATCTATGCCTCATACTTATAGCCTAAAGGTAATTTTGTAGGATATTTTTAATGTATCTTTGACTGCCATCCATTATATGAGGTCAATGGTAGAAATTTCCACCTGTGGTGTCATTTCAGTACTCCAAGTGTCACATATGGGACCATTTCAGATTTGGGATTTTTAGATAAGGATATTCAAAACTGTTATATGAGGAGTAAGCTTCCTAACACATAAAGAAAATGCTCTCTAAAGGCATTTCCCATGAAAACATCATTACAGAGATACAGACACAGCCAAGATTATTACACTTATTCTCCTTTCCAACTAGGGGAAACTTCTTTCAACTATCAGGTGTCTCACAAAGAGCACCCATTAAGGACAAAACAAGATTAGTAATATAGTAATGTTACTGAAAGAAACAACCAGCACTACTAATGATAGCTAATATTTATAAAATTGCTACTCTCTGCCAGGATCTGGGTACTATTCTTACTGCGTTTTACAAACAAGGAAAAGGAAAGTTGGAGATATTGTCTGGCTTGTCCACAGTTACATAGCTGCTAAGTGGTAAGGCTAGCATCCAAACCCAAGTCATCTGACCCCATAACTCATGATTTTTGCTAAAACATGACTGCCTTTCCTAAAAAGTGATGGCTTCCTGTTTCAGATTGCCTTCAACTTTTTCCTCATTCAGGCATGAGGAATGCATTTTTAATAATTGTGGATTCCATATTATGTTATACCACTTGAATTCAACAGAAAGCATACCTTTAACTACCGGTGACTATATCATGACAAAGGTTATAGCTTGACCAGACTTTAATCCAGCTCCTCAGCCTTCTCCTAGCACAGCTGTGCCCTTTTTAGTTTTAGCAAGAACCTTGCTCTTCCACTTTATCAAGACCTCCTCTCACCAGCAGATTTTTATCAACATGATGGTTAACTCACTACCTCCTCATCACCACCCCCAGCTGATGCCTTAGTATTTTGGTTTGGCTTTAGCAAGAGTTCTACCAGGTTTAGCCAGAACCCTCCCTGTTTGTTCCTTTTAGTAATTTTCCTTCCACTGACACATTTTCCCCCATTTATGGTGGTGAATTCTCATTTGCTTGCACTGTATTCAGAGTTTAGCCCAACGTTGGAGAAAGGTTGGGACTTGCAAAATCTCCCTGCTGATGATGTGCACCAAACAAAGGCTCTCTGCTGGACACAAATACAAGCCAATACTACAGGATTTGGTTTCCCAAGAAAAAGCTGTATGGTATGGTCAACTGGCTTGGTGCTCAACCAGTTTGGAGGCCAGGGGCTGGAAAAGACTCAAATCTGCCTCCCAAGCAACAGTTGATTGGGAAGAGTGAGGGTCTAGGAAAAGAGAAGAAAAGGCTGCTTGCTGATTAGATGGCAATAAGGGGCAGCTTTAGGGTTATTTTAAAGAGACACAGAAGATCATTGTTCCTCTTCACAGGTTGCATATTCCTTTTGCGAGGGAGTTACAGTATCTTCTGCAGTGGGTTGGGGTGGATTTTGAGCTTTTGATGCTGAGAGTTTATTGACTAGACCAACTGGCTGCTTCTGCATTATGTCCATTCTTAAAAAGTTCATTTCAAACCATCCTTGGTTAGATTCTGGAAACAACTTATAAATCTTGTTATGAAAGGAAGTCATGTCCAAGTATGTCTGGGTTAGGGCTGGACCTGATTTTGCTGTAGGTCCCTCCAGTTGTTCTGAACACAGTGTGTCTTACTGTGCTTTACCAAGTGTCATTGAATATTGCTGTTTCTTTAACAACATTCAGGACCACAAGATTTTACCAGCCAGTTCCTTCAGTGTAGTCTACAACCTAACTCACATGGTATTCTACATGCCAGGGAACTCCTTCTCCCCATAACCACATAGGTAACATATAGGGTAATAAAAATACTACTCATAAACACGTCGGGTGTCATAGTTTATCCCCCAACAATCTCATGAGACTCATCATTTTCACATTTTTAGCAAACAGAAACTAAGATATCCAGAGTTTAAGAATCCCAAGAAGTAGTAAGCAGTATGAGTAGGAAGTAGATTTGTGTGTAAGTGAATTAAGTAGAAGTAGGACTTAATTCTCTTTAATGTTCTTTTTGCTACTTCATTTTTTTAATTCCTTAATTTCAACCTGGATTCTAGATATACCATGGACATGGTCAAATGGCATAGCTTTAGATAATTTCAGAGGTTTCTATAACTTTATAATTCTTAGTGTTTTCTTTTTCTCTTATTTTATGGAGGTTTATGGAAATGTGATCCAGAGAATTTTCAACATCATGGATGAAGTGCATCCTTTCGGCCCTTACCCTGCTTCATTATAGAATTACTTTTATCCAGGGCTTCAAACCTGTGAAAACTTGGGTTCAGTTTCCCTTGCAGGTCCAATATGTTAAAATGTAAAGAGTTTGGATACAGTTTGTGTTTAAAATCTTAATCTATGTGCAGATAAGTGAGGAAAATTTTCTCTACTTTTTTCAACTTTATGTATAATAAAATGGCTAATGATATCACAAACAAACAAACAAACAAACAAAATACCTTGAAAAGGTGAACCTGAACCTAAGTTTTCACTGGGTTTAGATTCAGGTTTGGGTTCAGATTTTTGTTTTTTTTAATTTGCTTGAACTGGATTGGGTTCAAGATTGGGGTTCTGTTTTGAGACCACCTATCTACACATAGGATTTAAACCCAAACCTCTACCTTGTAAATTTTAACATATTAAACCCACACCTGAACCTCAACTGATTTTTTTTTCTTGCAGGTTTGAAGCCCTGCTTTTATATCTTTTTCACTTTAAAAGTCTGTAAAATCTTAGTCACTTATAGTGAAAAGATTTGGTGCTCTACAAGAACACAAATTTCTGTAACAAAAATTAGCCAAAAAAAAAAAAAAAAGCAATCAGCTTCCAGAAATTGTAGATTAAACTCTATAGTGGGGATTCACAGATAACAGCTGAAACCACTTCATCTACAAGTTAATGGGAGAAATTAGCATGTTAAAGAGTTGGAGGGCTTAATTAGAAAGGCAATCCTTAAGTAAAAATCCTCTCAGGAACACTAAAGCTGTTTGTTGATTTTGTTTGTATCGGTTTTAGAGGGCAGAACCTGGAAGTAAAAATTAACTCTGACTTTGAATACATAAATCCACAAAGAAATTATGTCATCTTCTGGCCAACTTTAAAGGCGGTATGTTCATAGTAGCCATAGGATCTTTTACCTTCCATGACTATTTAGTTATCCTTACCTTCCCAGGAGAAACAGCATACTTATTCCTGTGTGCTTTGCTCACATTCTTTTCTCTGTGCATTGAGTGGAGGTTTTGGCACTCTCCAATTGAACCATCCTGAAAAATAGGTTGCTCTGTTTTCCTGAGCAGTTGAGCCTGAGAGTGCCACTTATAGATTAGGGGCAAAGAATGTCCCTCTAAAGATTTTGTTTCTTCCAGCATTCACCTCCATATTTTTAAATCACAAGCCTTAGAAGACCACTATTTCTGGATGTTCCAATCATATTTATTATCTATTGCTTTCATGAAATAGGATTTAGATCTCTTACCTTATTCCTGCATTATATTGCCTGTCTCCATATTGCCTTACACTAATTACATGATTTTTCAGTTAAATAATCATTATTTAAATCTTTATGGCTACATAAGTGTTTACCATTTGATACAGTATTGTTCTATATTAATATTTTTGTTTTCCTCATTCAATAAAAATATAGTGAGCACCCCACCTTCTTATATAACTGCTCTTCTAGATAGTAAGGTACAATGGTGAGAAAGAAAAAAGAAAACTCCTACCAGTCTTATGTTGTGTTGAGGTGGCAAGCAGAAGTACTAAAATCAAGTAATCTAAAACCACCTTGTTGGGATTCAAATACTGATGTTTTTCATATTTATCAATTCTTTGCTCTTAGCAAGTTACCCAATCTCTCCATCATTCAGTTTCTTTATTTGAAAGTTGGAGATCAAATCTGTTTCCATAATTGTAATAATAAGTGATTAAATATAATTTTGGGCAGGCAAAGGAGAGAGACTGAAGTCTTAAAAAGCTTACTAAGAACGCTACGTAAAAACAGAACAACAGCAACAGAAAGCAATAAGGAAACTGGGAAAGCAAGACGTTTTAGAAATTTTGATGTTAAAATGGATTGTCAAAATGGAGTAATGTAACATTAATTCACCTTCCAGCAAACATATATATTTTGAGATTTATTGGGAAAAGTCTTATTCAGCTCTTGCATTGTTATTGTTTCCCACTAATTCCTTTAAAAACCTTCCTTTATATGAATTTATGTCTTTGTTAATGACTTCATTCCATGACTAGTAATACATCTATTCACACTTTGAAATGGGATAGTGGAAGATGTCATTAGAGTCTGTTTACATGGGCAGAGATCATCTTTGTCCAAATCCTGAACCTTCTGTTGGAAGCACATTAATGTCACTCTTCATAGACTTTTTTAAAAGGGAGGAGAACCTGTCAGCTTCCTCAGAGAGAAATACTCCTATTTCCTCTGCTTGAGGAGGGATGTGCCTCAGTTCAGAGCTTTTGTATTTCAACTTACCTGTATAGGAGGTAAACAGCCCTCTTTCCACACCATGGAATTCTGTTCTATGGAAAGTAAGAGGCTAAGCAGGGAATTTAAGCCACCATAGTCTGTCTCACATTGAAGACAAAGGTGTGCCTGACTCATGTCATGGTATTTTCAGTCAAATCATATGGTCGTGAAAGCTGGACATTGAATCAGAGAGATGGGAGAATTGATGCTTTTGAACTATGTTGCTGGAGACAAATATTGAATATATCATGGGCTGGCAAAGGAACCAACAGATCCATCATAGAGGAAGTACAACTAGAGTGCTCCTTGGAAGAAAGGATGGCTAGAATACATCTAATGTATTTTTGGACGTGTTGTTAGGAGGGAGCAATCCCTGGAGAATGACATGTTTGGGAAAGTGGCACGTCAATGAAAGAAAAGGAAAACCCTCAAGTACATGTATTGACACAGTGGCTGCCACAATGGGCTTAAACATAAAAATTGCCTGTGTGACACAGTGTCAGAAAGTTTCATTCTGCTGTGCATCGTGTGGCTTTGTGTTGGACCCATCTCAACAGAACAAAACAACAGTGTGTCTCAGAAGACTTCTCTTTAAGAAACTACTACTTTGTACCACTTATCTCTTATCACTGAGAAATAATTTATTTAATGACTTTCCCATGGCAGAATACTTTTAAATTTCTGAACTATTCCATCATTTGAGCCAATAACAACTAAACTTTTTCTGAGATTATGCCTTACCTTCATGTAACTGTTATTTTTGTCCCAGTATGAAAAGTGTGGTATGTTGATGCTGAGATGGTAAGCCAAAACTCTTGAGACTGAAAGATTTCTGAAAGAGAAGTGTGAATTGAGCTGTTACAGATGTCAGCCAAAGAAGGACCAGGCCATGGAACAAGTTTTGTTCCTGGACCAAGGTTGGCTGCTCACCACTTGAAGCCAATACTCAGAAGAGGAATAGTGGTGGGAAGAAAATCAGTTTTATTCAAGGGCCAGTGTCTTCAGAAGATGAAGTGGGAATGGGGTGTTGCCTCAGAGCAACTCTAAGTACTAAATGGAGTACTTCGAGTCCTTTACCAAATGACTTTTATGGGGAGATGAAGAAGGATTGGGGACAATGCACAGGAATGCTGAGGGGACTTTTGTTAGAGTGCTTCTTCTCTCCCTCTTTCCTCCCCCTATCTTTTCTCTTTTTTCCCTTCCTTTCTTAGGCTGTAACTTTGAAATCAACATTGTCTGGGATCCTTTAAATATTGTTACTTTTCTGCGACCTAAACATCACAGCAATTTAAATCCTTTGTGTTAGTTGATGCAAAACATTAAAGAATAAAGAAGGGAATTATACATTCAGATGTTATCTAAAGGTTACTGGTTTCTGGAAAATCAAAGAAAAATCATTTAACACTTCACAGCTTAATTATTCAGATGCAGGTTTTCTTTAAAATTTAGAATGTTGGGCAAAAGATGGGAGAGCAAAAGTAACTCTGCCAAGGATGCTTTCCAAAAGAGTGGGCTTTGTTAAAGTTCCTACCACTTTCAGAAATAGGATCAACTAGCAGTTGGAAAATGTCCACTGGACCTAGAGCTACCAGCATTTTTACTAGGAAAACCTGAAGAAAATAAGTTGTGTACATTGAAACCTCTATGGGCTACAGATTAAAGGGGTGGGAAAATTGAAAATGTTTAAAATTTTGGCATGGGAGGATAGTCATTAAGGAGAAGTATGTTACTACAGGATTGGTTGGATTTGTAAGCAGGATGTAGTTGAGCCTGATGGTCAACTGCCTGGGGCTTGATCTAGGTTTTAATGTATAGTCATGAATGTAGAATAGTTTTGTTGGTTTGGTCTATGGCTGTTAATTGATTAGCTTTTCTTATCTGTACTCTCTCATCCTCTCTCCCTTGTAATTGCATTTAGGACATATCAGACATTTTCTTTCATCAAAGATATTATAAAAATGAATAAAACAAGATTTCTGTCTTTTCAGAAACTGTAATGTTAATTTTGATAGTTTGGGATGGCATTCTCTAATGTAGACTTACAGGACTGTTAAGATAGATGTCAGATTTATCAGATACTAGGCTATGCCTTTGAAGACAAAGGTATACCTCACTCATGCCATGGTATTTTCTGTCACATCATATGGTTGTAAAAGCTGGACATTAGGGAGACAGGAGAATTGGTGCTTTTGAATTATGGTGCTGTAGGCAAACACTGAATATACGATGGACTGCCAAAAGAACCAACAGATCTGTCCTAGAAGAAGTAACAGAGTGCTCCTTGGAAGCAAGGGTGGCTAGACTGCATCTTACATATTTTGGACATGTAGTCAGGAGGGGCCAATCCCTGGAGAAAGACATCATGTTTGGGAGAGTAGTGGGTTAGTGAGGAGAGAAGAAAAAAAGCAAAAATAAAAACATAAAAGACCCTCAACTAGAAGCATAGAAGAATTGACCCACTGACTACAACAATGGGCTTAAACATTAAAAATCTTGTGAATGTCACAGTGTCAAGTAGCATTTCATTCTGTTGCACATAGGGTTGCTACAAGTTGGACTCAACTCTATGACAACCATCAACACCAGGTTACATCTAACCATCACCCTACTGCATTTTGGACACTTCCTATCCCTATGCTCCCAACAACTTCCACATCATTCCCCTGGAATAGGCATTTGGCAGAGATCTCCAGGTTAGCCTAATCCCTAAAGTTATACCCACCTATGACACCTCAGAATTAAATCACTTCTGCTTAGTCTTTTTGTGTAGTTCATAACATTCTCCGTATAATAACTCTAATCCTTTCCAATAAGCATGACAAAACTTTTCTTCCATTGTAAGCTATCTCCTCTAGAATCCCACTGGCAGATTCCCTCTTCATCTCTTGGAACCACTCAAAAACACTTACAATCTTGCTAATATGGTTTAGTCCTTTAAACTCCCATAGAAAAGTGACCATATAATTAAATTATCATTCTGAACAATATAATAGACTTTTTACTGTCCTATTAGCATCATCCTTTTTATACCAAAACTTCAATTGCACTTAAGCAGAAACTTATGAATAGCGTGATACTTGAGTATTGGGTGTAAATGAGTTGTACTGTTGACCTTTAGCTGGTGGGAGCTTTCTTATCTCCTTTTGTTTTCCCAAGACTAATCTGTGCAGTGAAGCAGTGCTTATTTTGTGTTGTGGAGAGGTGGTTATCTTGCCGTGGTATCCTGATCAATTCTATAATCTCTAGCGCCATGGGCACTGTGTGAGAAAAGCCCTTAGAACCCAGGAGGCCAGGACTGCCATCATCCTTGAATCCAGTGGGTTAGTGTGAGAATTTGGGAAGCAACAGTAACACTACAGAATTCACTATAAATAACGACAGAATATTTTTTTACAACTGAGTTATTGTAGTATTTGTTTGATGCATTTGCAATTGCTGATTAAATACAGAGGTGCACATAAACTGAGACGATAGAAATAATTAGAGAAGTTTAATTACAGTACATTAAGAGAAGACAACACTGAAGCAGAAACAACAGATGGTCAAAGAAGAAAATGCTAATTTGAAACTATTAGAAACATTAAGGGGAAGCTAAGAAATGAAGCTGGTTTACAGACACAACAGTTTCTGCCATTCCTTTCTTGCTTATTTTGACAGTCTAGAGATTTTTGAGGAATGTTTTCTTGTCCTTTTAAAAACATTTTTCTAGAATATCCCTTATTTTCCTACATTGTTTTATTTCATTTATATAATATTTTACAAATCAAGAATATTTCATTGTAAGTCTTTGCTAATTAGTATACAATTTCAAGAATTTCAAATATGAATAGTAGTCCCAGTTAACAGTTTAAAACTTTCTCAATTGCTATTTACTTGGCATATTTATGGCAAAATTCCCATGTTCATTCAAAAATGTCATAATTTTGTCAAATGTCAGTGTATACTAGATTGTGCTGTGTAATATACTTTCATATATAATGCAAAATTAAGTTTCAGGCTTATTGAAAAATGTTTTATGGGGTGGTACTTGATTTCTCATAGCTACAATCCTGAATGTTTTCTTCATTCACATGTTTTTCTTGTTCATAAAATAACTTATTTTTTTTCAGGAAATGTGACAAAACCTGTTGCTGAAGCTAAAAGAAATGATTATTTTTTTAATATGAAGGTTAATCCATGAATGATAGTTTATACCTGACCTCTAAGCAATTTGGTTTTATGAAATTTAGACTCACTAAACTTGAAAGGCTTCTTCCTCTGGTGTTTAACACATGGAAGTAATCATCATGTTAGTTACACCCTGGTAATTTTAGCCAAGTGTATTCCCACCCTATTCTGGAAATAAAGTAAATTCAATTTAATATCAGAGGTCAACCTTTCTTTCATAGTTGTGGTTTAGGAATTTTTTTCCCAACCATAGAAGAAACTTGTCCATAGTCATTCAGGGGTCCTTTATCAGTAGGAAAATTTATAGCTATTAAAAAATGATTTTGCTTTTGTGTACTACTTGTTACAATATCCTTTCTTCTGTGGTCGGAAGCTTTATTTATCTAGTCTCAAGGATAGAAGGTACAAATTTCAAGTTATTAACATACAACACAAAAAGATGAAACTTCATTGTTTTGATATGTTTTATTTTTATTTTAACTTAATTTTTGTTAACCTTTGGATGCTTTACTCCATATATTTATGACCCTGGGAAGTTTTTAAGAATTGAGTTGAAAAGACAATTTTAGGAAAAGTAGTTTTTAAAATATATTCAAGAAAAGTTTATTTTGTTATTGCATACGTGTCATTTATAAAACATCAAGTACTGAAGATACAAAACAAATAGCAACAATAACAAAACTTTAGTCAACATAATATTTTGTAAAGGGCATTTCACTTTCAGCTTGCCTTTATTGCTTAAAATGCATTTTGCATAAAACTGGAGTGAATTCTTATTCCAAGAGTATGAATGGAAATAAAATGAGCAAAGCTAAAATGTCTTAATGAAGGAATTTATAACATGTTGAAAAAATAAGCCCAGGACATACACACCTGTGAATTTTTGATCAAATCCTTCCTAAATATGAAAAAAATTATAAAGTTGAAACAAAATAATGCATAAATGTAACTTTATAAGTTGAAGAAAAACTTATTTGAAGAACTAAATTTCTTGATTTCTAAAAGAGTACTTTCTACATTGTTAAAGAAAAATGGTAACTTTAATGGACTAGTCATGTAATCAGAAGAGTAATCCCATCAGCAACACTTTTGTTACGCCAAGTCCTCTCTGTAGTCTCCTTAGAAAAGTAAAAAGTTACTCCAACACTTATGAGCCTCCTATCTCAGGCTCCTGAGTTCAAGATATCCTGTCTTAGAAAAAAAAGGCTTGTTGAGGGATAAATGAATCTTTGGGTAATTCTGTTGTGGCAGAGGAAGAAGTTTTTTCATTTTTCCAAAGTGTTTTCATAATTAGATTAATGCTAAGATTTAATGGGTGCTGGGATTTAGCTCAGTTGGTAGAGCACTGCGCTGCAGTCTCTGAGGTCCCGAGTTCAATTCCCAGCACTGCAAAAATGGCAGAAGGACCTGGCAATCCACTCCCAAGGCAATCCCGAAACAGTCAGCCATTGAAAACCCTATGAGGGTTGCTATGAGTTGGACACCGACTCGAGGGCATCTAACAACAACAACAACAAGATTTAATGGTTCATGAAACTTTTGGCTTTTTTGGGGGTGTGTACTGAGGGTTGAAAGCAGGGCCTTGTGCTTGCATGCTTTGCAAGTGCTGTACCACTGAGCTGCACCCTCAGCCCAATTTTTCACTTTTTGAGACAGTCTCCCTAAATTATGCAGACTGCCTCTGGTCCCAAACTTGCAATCTTTCTGCCTCTGCCTCCCGAGTCACTGGGATTACAGGTGTACACTGCTGTGCCCAGCTAAACTTTTAGCTTTTTATCAGCAAGATTTTTCAAAACCTGTATTCTGTAGTTAGTAATTATGCAGAGAAGAAGTAGCAGAGCAGGTATGAGACTATCACTAGAAAGACCACCCTGTGAGGCTGTCCCTTGATGGCCTCTGGTAACTTGGATTTCATGATGCTCCCTTCCCTCCCCCATTCCCAGGACAGGTAAGAGTAGCTCATGTGCCTCAACCATTGTACACACAATGGGGTTTATACTGAACATCTTTATTTCTGCCTGTCTGGAAGCTGGGCATATATTAGATGAATAGTGCCTGCATGATTGATCCCTGATGAAAACCTTGGCCCTGTAGCCACAGATGAGCTCCTTTGTAGGTAAAATTTCACAAATGTCACAATTCTGCTCCTACACAAATCAAGCACATCCTGTGTGGCTGTGTTGGGAGAAGAGTCAGGCTCTTGTGTCGGGTTTCTTACAGGTTTTTCCCCATGTGCCTTTTCTCTTTTCTGATTTTGATTTTTTATAATAAATTATAGCTGTAATTTTTGATGTGATAAATTATAGCTGTGAGTGTGACTATAGGGTGAGAACTATGAATCCTCCTAGCAAATCAGCAAACACAGATGTAGGATTGGGCACTTCTGCCACAATAATCTTCATAAAAACCTGTTCTGTCAAGGTCACCTTCTAATTTTTCTACCTTTGCTGACACCGTGCCCTAACCCCAGACTACCTCTTACCCATTAGCAGTTTTTCAATGCTGGCATAGATGATATCCTTCCCCAAGAAGATCCCTGACTTTCTCTTATATCTCTTATATCTAGCTAGAACTGGCCCTGGAATATTCTGACTTTGACCTCCTATATTAGTTTGATTAATTCATGCCATTGACTATTTACTTCACTTCTCTCATATTTGATTTCAAGTTATTTGAATGTAGAAAATTATTTTTGTTGTGGCACTCATAGCTGCTTGTACTCTACATGATTTGCGTCTTTGATATCAATGAATGTACACATACTACATTAAGTGATAAGAGAAAGTCATTGAAGTGGATATGGCTTTGCAGCTTTGATCTCATGTCTGGAACTATACAAGAACTTGAATTTAGCCTATCTGATACTAAACTATAGCAATTGTTGAAAACTAAAGCAATTTAGTGTTCTATAAATGATTAGTGAATTCTAATAACTGATTAATTAACCTGAAATAATATACATGAACTTCTGCCAGCTTTCTGGCTTTTATATGTATAAAAGCAAGCAAAAATTACTCCAGTGAGTTGAATTATTTCTCAAATGTACATGTATGTGTATATACATGCACCATAAAAGTGAGCCACTCTTAAGTTGGAAGAACATATCTTTAGGAGAATAACTAATGCAAATTTTAAATTCTTCCCCATAATCTCCTTAAATTCTTTCCAAAGTTTCAATCTCATGTTTTCTTTCTTTCTTTTTTTCTAGTTTCTGTTAATACTGTTTAATTTTAACTGGTAACTATGAAGCTTAGCTGAAGATTAAGAAGAATCCACTGGGCAGAATTTCAAAATAAGAAAGGCCATTATTGCATTTTAAGTCTATGTTTATTTAACATTTGATATAACTTTCAAGGAACTACATAAAGTAAGAACAATTAAGTATTCTCATGATATGTCTCCCTGTTAAATTCAGATTATTCTTTATATGGTTAGTTGCTACAATATAAGGTTATAACTTTAATATTAAAACTCCTGAATAACTATAGCAGATTAGTCAAATATATTTTCTCTTCCTTTCTATCCTATAAAGTACGCAGAAATGACAGCAAAGTGTCCACCAAGATGTAAATTAATAGAGGGATCAAGCATACAGCATGTGAGAGAGGTTGGTGATGTTAGTTATAAAAAAGTATATTCAAAGAAGGGACCCCAAAGTAACCCTGAACTTGAACTATTTACCTGAGAGCTCTGTAAATTATGGAAATTGTTGAAAGTCAATACATGACACTGTTAGAAATCCAGGTCCCTTAGCCTTGAATAATCAACAAATATTTCCTTTTCTATTCCTTCTGTTCCTTTCTAAACCATACTGTAGACGAACACCTTTAATGGTTTGAATATAAAATGGTCCCCAAGGCTCATGTTTGAACCCTTGGTCCCCAGTAGGTGGCACTGTTTTTGGACTTTGGGAGGTAGGAACTAGCTGGGAGAAGTAGGTCATTGGGGTCAGGGCTTCTAAGCTCCAGTCAGCTTTCTCTGCTTCCTGCTGTAGTCACATAGACAAGAGCCTCTGCCACTTGCTCTGCAGCATTCTGGTCGTGCCTTTCCTGCCAGCAAGGACTGAACTCCTGAAACCATGAGCAGAAATAACTCTTTCTCCCTTAAATTGTTCTCTCCAGTATTTTGTAACAGATGCACAAGCTAACGAACACAATAGACTATTGAAAAATTGAATAATGGAGACTGTGGCTGGGAATATGAGACCCAGTAGAAGGGGAGGGATGAGAGTAAATCTACCCCTTGGTTTGGCAGTTCAAAGACTGTAAACTGAACACTGTTTTCCATACCACTCCTGTGACTTGCTTCCCAATCACCTGCAGTCAACTTCCCCTCAAAAGAAACAAAACATCCAGAACCACCAATTCTCACCATAGCATTAGGTGATTATTTCCTGGATAAAACTAGATGGCCCCAAAGAGTGACTCTGTAGACAGTGGCATGGATTATTGTTGTTAGATGCTGTCAAGTCAGGTCCAACTCGTAGAGACCCTATATACTTATTCATAGAGTTTTCAATGGATGATTGTTTCTGGATTGTTTCCAAAGTGGGCTGCCACATCGTTCTCCCATTTTTTGCAGTGCTGGGGATCCAACCCATGGTCTTCTGAATATTATGTATATGGTCTCAGAATAAGTACCCCCTAAATAACTTTGCCTTACCCAGTGATCCTTCAGTCTAGAAGTCCCATTCTGTCTTCTACTCTAGTTTCCATCCTGGTGAAATGTTTGCCATCAGGTTTTATGGTAATTTTTCCTAAATATAAATAGAGAGCCAAAGGCTAGTGGATGTGTGAGGAAAATGTTTAATGTAAATGATGAAATTCAAAACAGACTGAAGAAACTTAGAAACAGCTGATACAATAGAGAGAATAGCAGAAAAGGACAAAAGGAAAAAGAAAATACTAGAGGGAATATATTCAAAGAGATTATTTTGAATAGTTGAATGAAATTGATGCACATTGAAAACAAATATAATTCTAGGGTGTGGGGGCTTGTGCCTGAATCCCAGCTACTTGGGAGACTAAGACAAGAGGATACCAGTTCAAAGCCAGCCTGGGCTATATAGCAAGACACTATGTATCTTTATAGCACATATAATATTAAAAATATATTCTTAAATACTACAAATTAAATCAACGGAAGCATAAAAAGATAAAGTTACAGGAGTAGAGAAAATGTAGACCTTAGCAGACAAATGCAAGTCATTATACATCTAATAGTTCTAAAATATTAATAAAATTAAATAATAAAGGAAATCCCATGGAAATTATTTGGAAAATAATACTAAAACTTTTCCAGGAGTGCAATCTATGTGAGAATTTAATTTGAAGGGACTGTCCACTTAGTAGAGAAATAACTTCAAAAGTTTGAAGGAAAAGGATCTTCAACTAGAAATCTATAGTCATTTTTGTAACCTATAGGGGATAGGATAAAGGAATTTTAGATGTTTAAAAAACATTTCAGGGGATGGGAATATAGCTCAGTGGTAGAGCAATTGCCTAACATGTTCAAGACTATGGGTTTGATCTCCAGTACCACAAAAAATGAAAATCAAAGTATCTTCATGAACCATTTCGTGGCAGCTTACTAGGGCATATGCATCAGCAAAAGAAGTAACTAGAGCCAAGAAAAGAAGGAACCTAGAAACAACTGAGGAAAATTCCTGAATGATGGAGTTGTGACCCAAGGTTTATGCAGTGCTGGTGGGCAGCCTGCTAAAACCAGCACCAGGGACAAAGGTTCACGTATGAATTTAATTATCTGGAGGAAATTGTTAAGTCTAAAGAGAATTTTTAAGCATTTGGTAGAAGTAGTATACATAATTGGGAGAAGGACCTGGCAATCCACTCCCAAGGCAATCCCAAAACAGTCAGCCATTGAAAACCCTATGAGGGTCGCTATGAGTCAGACACCCACTCCATGGCACTTAACAACAAGTATACATAATAGAAGCCAGCTATGGTGCCACAGGCCTAAAATACCAGCTGCTTTGGGGGCTGAAGCAGGAGGATCACAAACTCTAGGACAGCCTGAGCAACTTAGCAAGACCCTGTCTCACACACACACACAAAAACAAGAAAACAAAACAAAACAAAAAACCACCCTAAAAAGGATAAAGATATAGCTCAGTAGGAGAGGATTTACCTAGCATGCACAAGGCCCTAGGTTCAATGCCCTGTGCATATACACATACACACACATGCACACACATATAGAAATCTCAAAAAAGAGCTATGACTATATTTTTAAGATAGAAACTTTAATAACAAAATACAAAATTTCCCAAAAAGGCTATAATAATGATATATTATATGGCTCAGCAGTGAACCAAATTTACAGTCATGAAAATATAAATTCTAATCTCTGTAACTAAAATTTATATAATATCCCTATATTGGGTTCTATTGGGAGGGAAAGTATTAAGTATACGAATACAAAAAGCTAAAATCGTACCACAGCAGGAAGTCAAGGGCATATGTGAGTGCTAATTCGTATACTGGCACTGTAACTATGTAGATATGCAGGTGCATTCCTGAAGAAACAGCAAAATTAGTTGCAAAAGAAGTTTTCTTTATGGAGCAAGGGTGGTGAGGTGCAAAGGGTGTGGCCAAGCATTACTTTTTAAAAAGATCACTAACCATTGATTATATGATTATTTAAATAAACTATGAATGTTATTCACAACCATTTTGAATTAAAATACTCCATTGATGAGACATTGTAGTATAGTTCATTTTATTTTAATTATAAAACTACCAATGTTTTAATTGGATTATTAATTGGGAAGTAATTCAAAATTATTATTCTTCTAACTGATTTATTTTCTTTTTGGATTTATGTTGTCAGTACCTACATTTTAAACTCATAAATGAATCTAAATTGTGAATAAATACCTTTTAATTTTTTAATTTTGGTACTGAGGAGGTTGAACCCAGAGTCTTGCACATACTGTGGCTGGAGTGGTAGAGCACTTGTAACTTTTTATGTTTTAATTCAAGACCAGGTCTTAAGTTATGCAGGCTACTTCCGGCCTTGAACCCACAATTCTTTCCTCTTCCTCCTGAGTCACTGGGATTAGAAACATGTACCACCATGTCTGGCATAGGTATACATTTTTTTAAGTTGAGCTTCTGAGAAAGTAAAGCTGAAGTGAAGATTATTACAGAAATTTCTGCATTATGGGGAAATCTTTGTGGACTATCTTAAATCTTTTGAGGTGCTATTGTTTATTATTCATTCATAGCTCTGTTATGTTAAACTGCTTTGAGATTGGTCATATTTGGCTTTTTTATATAACTCAATCAGATTCAATTATTTTAATGCTGAGATTCTGCCATGACTTTCTTTTGCATATTATTCTTTCCCAATATTTCAAGATTAGAAGTAATGTTACTGTGCTCCACTATATTGATTGCCTTTACATGACTATATCAAATTCAAGAGCTACAGCTTGATAGTGTAAGTATACATGAGGAATGGGCTTAAAATTTAATACAAAAATAATGTCATACTCTTACTTGACAACAAGGACTGTTTTACCTGTTTTCTTTCGCAGAGCATGGTACAATAATTGACATATAGCAGATTCTCAAAAATATACTAATTAATGAAAAGATATATGATAATAAAACTTTCCATAGAATTAGAAATGGGAAAAACATAATCACCATATAATTCAGCATGCCAATTTCATAAATAAAATCTTCAATAAGTGAGACACCCTTAGGAAATGCAGGATAGATGTGAGGTGGCAAAGTGTCATTGAATAGTAAAGGCCATTTACAACAGGATAGCCAAGGGTTAGCACTTGCTATTTCTGTGACTTTAGGTAAGTTAATTATTTTCTGCAAATATCAGTTTCCTTAAGGGCAAAGAAGGCAATATCATTATATATCTTGTAAGATTTTCTGAGGCTATGAAATAAGTTATATAAAGGACTTAACACAAACCTTCAGTATACTGTAGAGAAGAATAAGGACCCAGGTTCTATCCCCAGCAGTACAAAAACAGGAGAAGGATGTAGCAATTTACTCCCAAAGCAATCAGCCATTGAAAAGCCTGTGAGAGGCATTATGAATTGGGATTGACTAAGGAAGAATCATTGAGTTAGAAAAGCTGGGTAAAGTGGCACATGGCTGTAATCCCAGCAACTCAGGAGGCAGAGGCAGAAGCATCACAAGTTCCAGAGGCAGAAGCAGCCTACATAACATAGGGAGAACCTGATGAAAAATAGAAAACAAAGAACGGGCTAATGGTGCAGCCAGCTTTCCTAGTATAAGCGAGGCTCTGGGTTCAACCTCCCAGTAGAGTAAAATAATAAATAAATAAACCTAGTTAGAATTATGCACAAATTAATGTTTTTTCTTCCTTAAAAATGGTTAACTCTTGACAATCTTCACACAGTCAATCCATTTCCCTTTTCCATGATTCTCCATAGTGCATTTTCATGCTTTGCCAGCAAAGAAAATTCCAAGGGTGAGATAATCATTTATACATCCATTAAGTGTTTCTTCCAGTGCTCCCTATTCAATGTCAACAAAAATGTTAATTAGTTCTAATTGTTTGGAGAACACCTGTCAGTCCATTAATAGACACAGGGACTCCTAAATAGCATCCTTCAGAAAATAATTCCCCCTGAGATAAATTTAACTCTCATTAGGAGGTAAAAATGTAACTGGCATTGAGCTCCCATTTTAACTATCTGTAGAAATATAGGTTCAGGCATACCTCTTCTTCCAAGTTTTGCCTGATTTAGAAAACAAAATATACAGATTGCAAAGTAGATATGGCACCTACCTTGTTTTTGATGGGCTAAATGAATCTTCATGTGAGTACCTTAAGATGAAAGAGTATTTTGATAGACTCTGATGTGGCTTTACCTTTGGTAATCTTCTTGGTTGACTTGTCTATGGTCATGGGGGGTGGTGTTAATGGGTTAAGTTCTGTGAAACAAGGAAAATTAAAATTTTTTTCTTCTTAAAATTTTAATTTGCAGGAAACTACCAATAATATCGTAAGAGTATTTTTGTTGCTTGTTTTTCCTAAATATCATAAAATCTCCACATCCTCAAAGTTGAGTAAAGCAATATCACAAATGTCCAACTAAAGCTAACAACAGTCAGCAGTATCACTCATGTGTCTGGGAAGACTGTCTGTTGACATTTCCTCATGGAAATACCAGGCCCATCTTACCAGTCATCTTGACAGAAATTTTTATTTTTAAACTGTACAATCTTTCTCTTAAACAAGGTATTGAAACTGGCTAGAAAATCATATTTTTAGAAAATATTCATGAATTTTAGTCTGAAATATAGTAGGTGCAAAAAATATTTGTGGTAGATGTTTCCCATATTGGACTTAATCTGTTTTACTCCTATTAAACAGATCATAATATGTAGGTTTTACTTTTTGTCATCGAAGCAAGCTGTGGTAAGTGAATAATTGAAGTGGTTATCAAAACTTCCACATTTTTCCAGCCATTCAAGCAAGACTATTGAAGCTGTTTTCAAAAGAATCTTCAACTTGACCTGAAGAACTCCTTAAGATATATGAATAGGGCTCTTTCAAAAATTGCTTGAACTAAATTGAGCATTTCTATCATATCTAAATGTCAACCACTTTTTGTAGCTGCCATACAATCTTTTGGGCTGTCTATCTCTAGATTATTGCTTTATTGCCACTCTGGTACAAAATGCTTTTACACTTGGACACCACATCATTTCAGGGAAATGGAAGAACAATGCTTATGGCTCCACATCAGAAAAGGATCTTTAAATTGTGAACCTGCTATATAGCAACATATTTAATTATGTAATGGGATGCATGGCAGGACATGAAAGTCATTGCTAATACTAAATACCAGATTCTACCATATAAGACAAAGTTTGTGGCAATTAAAGAGGCATTGCCATTTTACTACAGTTTTCAGCATTTCATGCTTCAAGAATAAGCATTTGAAACACTGATGTGTTCAGACCTAACAGTGCAAACATTTATTCACCTGATAAGGCTGACTTTTGATAATTTACAGGCTGGCAGAAAATCTAGTCGATATTTTTTTAAGGGGGACAAATAAACCATCGGGGAAAAAGATAAGTTCTTCATTGGGACCTTTGGTGGGGTCTAAGAATGATACTGATAAAACACAAATTAATGGGAGAAAATGATATATGTTTTATTAATTTTAACACGTCCTTGGGAACCTTAACAAGAATGAAGTTCCAAAGATGTGGATAAAGCAGAGAACTTTGTATTTTATAGACAAAGAAAGGACAAATTTGTGAAGAAATAACAAAAGGGATTGTGCCAAGGGCAGTGAGTTGTGGGGGAGTAACTAGGAGATAAATGGAGGGCAGTATGAAGCTGGTGGAAGATGAAGGTTACTTTAGTAAGTCTTTGTGTACAGATCCATTACAGCATCAGCTCTCAGTTTTTGACAGTACGGGTTATTGTCTCATCTTGGTACAGGGAGTGGACTTTTGCAAAGGTTGTTTTTATGGTAAAAGAGGATAAGTTGTAGCCCTTTCTGCGTTTTGTATTTCTCAAGTGCCTTCAGCTTGAAATAATCCATATGCCAAATGATCATATTTCAGGGTGGCTTGGCCTGTAGTACAAGTAAATATCAACATTTTGTGGCCATACAACATGGCTGAAAGATATTAATCCAATAAAATCAATAAACAAATGCAGGAGGATATTGAGAAAAAATTTAATTCCCTAAGCAAGTCTTTCTTGGGAGAAGGACCTGGCAACCCCCTCCCAAAAATCAATCTGCCATTGAAAACCCAATGAGCAGCAGAGAAGCACTGACAATAGTGTTTCCCCTGTTGTACAGAGGGTCACTATGAGTCGGATACCGACTCGACGGCACCTAACAACAACAACAACAAGCAAGTCTTTAGTGCTAGGGGTTAGCACAGTTGGTAGAGTGCTGCTCCACACTGAGAACCTGAGTTTGATCCCCAGCACAGCAAAAATGGCGGAAGGATGTGGCAATCCACTCCCAAATCAATCCTGAAACAATCAGCCATTGAAAACACCATGAGGATCATTTTGATTTGGTCCCAACTCAACAGCACCTAACAAAAACAAAGTGAATCTTACATGTATCATATAATCTTAAAAATAAACCTTCTATTTTTATAAACTCAACTAAAAACATTGATTGGGGCAAATAATTGTTAAAGTAATTTTTTCTAGGCTTTCTATCCTTAATAAAGGTCATCATTTTATTTTCTCAAGTCTCTATGTTCCTGCTACAATTTTGTGGCCAGAGAATGTTGTCTTTTAGTACATAATTAAATTAGAACTATAGTTCTTATTCTACCAAAGTACTCCTGGATTGACAATTGACTCACTAATTTATTAGTCTTTGTCAATAAATATTACAATAAATATTACAATAAATATTACAATATTTATTGACAAAGACTTCTGATCATTAGAACTATTTTTGTTACCTCTAATTTTCAATTATTTAAATACTAAATGTTTTTCATTTATTTGATTGCCTGGATGAAAATTATATATTCCCTCATAGTTTCTGCCTGCAGCTGTAGCCCCATGGCATCCGATCCCGTCAGATCTCGGAAGCTAAGCAGGGTCCGGCCTGGTTGGTACCTGGATGGGAGACCGCCTGGGAACACCAGAAGCTGTAGGCTGGGAGAAGGACCTGGCAAACCCCCTCCCAAAAATCAATCTGCCATTGAAAACCCTATGAACGGCAGAGAAGCACTGACAATAGTGTTTCCCCTGCTGTACAGAGGGTCGCTATGAGTCGGATACCGACTCGAAGGCACCTAACAACAACAACAACATAGTTTCTAGCTAACATGTATTTTGTACATGTGAGTATGGTGATGTTTGATTCAGGACAGAGGCCCAAAATCTTGACCTTTCTGTCAAAAATATGATTGGCAGATTAACTTAGCAAATTGAGAGGAACATCTTACATGACTGGGGAGATAATTTTCCTGTCTTTATTAGCAGGCTAACTTAAAACTATAGCTAAGCTCCAATAGGGTGATGTCCTTTCATTATTGCCAGTGACTTTTTCTGTGTCACTGCTATTCACAATTTATTGTTGCTATTCTTCATATGGCCTGCAGCTATAGCCCTGTGGCATCTGATCCCATCAGATCTCGGAAGCTAAGTAGGGTCAGGCCTGGTTAGTACCTGGATGGGAGACTGCCTGGGAACACCAGAAGCTGTAGGCTTGGGAGAAGGACCTGGCAACTCCCTCCCAAAAATCGATCTGCCATTGAAAACCCTATGAACAGCAGAGAAACACTGACAATAGTGTTTCCCCTGTTTTACAGAGGGTCATTATGAGTCGGATCCCGACTCGATGGCACCTAACCTAACATTCTTCATATAGCCTGCAGCCATAGTCCTGTGGCATCCAATCCTGTCAGATCTCGGAAGCTAAGCAGGGTCAGGCCTGGTTAGTACGTGGATAGGAGACCACCAGGGGCTGTAGGCTTGGGAGACGGACCCAGAAACCTACTCTTCAAAAATAAATCCACCATTGAAAACCCTATGAGAAGCAGAGAAGCAATGACAATAGTGTTTCACCTATTGTATGTAGGGTCACTATGAGTCGGATACCAACTCTATGGGCATTTAACAACAACATTCTTCCTATATATTTTCATTCTCATTTTTTCTTTGCTTGATTAAAAAATCTTTTTTTCCATTGTACCTATATTCCCAAATCCTTATGCCTCAATTTTCTACCTCACAGTGATAGTCCCTGGCATTTTTAGTTGTACTTGAAGCTAAAGATGTTGCTGACACTGGTTTTAAAGAAAAGTGAATATTTTCTTTGGAAACATTCATTGTTTATAAAATATTAGACCTCCTTTTTCTTAATACCTCAGATGGAATAACATTCTTTCCTCTGCTATGAGAGAACCTTGATCTCTGTCTGACCTCTTCTGAAATAAAGGAATGTTTCTCATAGTACTGCATTATGGAAAGCCCTAATTTAATAACATCAACATCAAATTCACTTAAATGTCTTCCATTTCATAACAAAATATGTAACTAATGCATCTTACTAAGATATGCATATTTGTTTTAAACATAATTTGTACAATTATAACTTAGATTACTAATTTCAAAATCAAAAATCATAGGTTCTCAGAAACGAAAGTGGATAATACAGATCCATTCTAAAATTAGGTATGGATGAATTTAATAAAGAGTAACAGAGGGAGTGACTATATTCAAATTACATTTATACACGGAAATCAAAAGAATACCCTTTACTTTGTACAAAATGTACTCTAATAAGAAAATTGGATGAGGAAAGAATATTTAAAAGAAATATTTACTAATATAATATCATTTAATAAGAAATGACATAAATCTATATAAATAATCTAGTAATTTAATTTGTATACCTTCTTTTTAAGAAATGCAGTATCTTGAAGTGAATATTGTCTGTCCCAGTAGAAAAAAGTTAGAGTGTGTGTGTGTGTGTGTGTGTGTGTGTGTGTGTGTGTGTCAGAACAACGAAATTGTGGAACTGAATTTGTCTCACTTGAGTTAATATTTCAATATTTGAATAATTTTAACATAAATATCTAAGGTAATTATTTTCATAGTTGTTCAGTTTTCTTATTTTTAATCCATTATGTAGGCATTCTTTTGAGGATTATACATTTTATATTACTAAATTTCAACTTAGTGCATATATTGTTCTTAGGTGCTATGGAGTCGGTGTCAGACTCATACAGACCCCACGTACAACAGGCAAAACACTATTGTTAATGCTTCTCTGCAATTGTTAGGGTTTTCATTGGTTGATTATTTTTGGGGAGTGGGTTCCTGGGTCCTTCTGCCAAGCCTACAGCACCTGGTGTTCTCAAGTGGTCTCCCATCCAAGTACTAACCAGGCCCAACCCTGCTTACCTTCCAAGATCTGAAGAGATGGGATGCCACGGTGGTAGGGCTGCAGGCCTAGTGAATGTAATTACCATTAAATTAATTCCAAGTATATTAGTTTAGTATCATACTTCAGTGTTAATGATGAAATTAGTACAAAGTTCTCACTGACAATGTCAGATTACCTAGAATCCTTCAACAGGACTCCACATACTTCTCACATGGAACTGTTACTTTCTTCTCTAGATTACTTTTATTTCTGTCTTTATTCTCATGCTATCTCAAATCACTAAGTTTGTGTTTCTTTATGCTTTTTACTTTATGGATCTTGTTATATCATCAGAATCATGCTAATTTAATGTAAAATATCAATACATTTTCTTTTTTGACTGCTCATTACAGTAGTTATGAAACATTCCATACCTAATATCTCAAGGGATTGACCTAGAGGCACTGATAGATTCTGAGGACTCTCTTGCTTCCTGAACTTTTATATGACCTCAGATGACATTGCAGAATAGCTCAATCTTTGCCTTATTTTTTATTAATACCAACCATGTAAGTGAAAGCTGTTGTATTTCCTCACTTCTTATAGTATTTGCAATGTGAGACCCTGAATTTCCATCTTGCTATTCCTGTCTGCTTATACTTGCATGCGCATGTGTGTATGCCTTTATTATGTACATGTTGGGTTTTATGAGGAACCATACTAGACAGAAGAACACAGAAAGTGTATTGGGAAGCCCTTGGGGAACTTCAAAACAGAGATGAACCAGTATAATAATGCCTTGCTCAGGTCTTGTCCAGGGGCTGCTTTGAGTGGTTGTAAAAGTTGGGTGGCCCTAGGGAAGCCCACAGCTGGAGGCTTTCAGCTAATAGCACTGCTTATACCCAGGTGATAGATTGTCTCTGGAAGGGGGATTTGAGCAGCATATCTCCAATTCTTATTTCTATCTTGTATATGTGGGCTTCCTAGAAATATTTGTTGATCAATTTTTGAAAATACATGAATACACTTCTCATCTTTATACAACAAACTTAAGTGATTAATGGATATATTTAAATTCTGAAAGTAATTTGAAAATAAATCTAGTATTCCTTCTGGGAAAAAGCACCATTAATTTTCACATCTTTAATGATGTATGGTTCACAAATCATGAAGTTTTCCATTTCAAGTATATTACTCAACATTTTTTGTATAGTCACAAAATTCTCCAATCATTAGTATAATAAATTTTAAACCACTGCTATCACCCCAGAAAGAAACCACATACCACTAGCATTCTTCATCCATTCTATCCTCAACTCCCAAGACTAAGCACTAAAGATCTACTTTTTGTCTCAATATTTTCTGTCTATTCTGGATATTTGTATAAATGAAATTACGCAACAAGTAGTCTTTGTGAATAGCTTCTCCAATGTAACATGTTTTCAAGATTCATCCATATTTTAGCATGTATTTAGTAGTTTATTTTTATAGCTGAATAATCTATTACATGGCTATAACACATTTTGTTTATCCATTTATCATTTAATGAGCATCTGTTATTTTTTTTACAATACTCTTGAGAACTTTAACATACAAATTTTTGTGCAAATGTTTTTGATTTTTTTTTTTTTTGGTTATGCCATTAGGAGCAAAATCATGTAATAACTCTGTTTAACTTTTTGAGATATTACCAGAATGCTTTACAAAGCAGATGTACCCCTTTGTGTTGCCACCAGCAGGGTATGAGGTTTCCATTTTTTCCAGTTCTTTACCACCACTTACTTTCTGTCATTTTATTATAGCCATCCTACTTTTGGGTAAAGCCTGGGATTTGGCTCAGTTGGTAGAGCGCTGCGCTGCAGTCTCTGAGGCCCCGAGTTCAATTCCCAGCACCGCAAAAATGGGAGAAGGACCTGGCAATTCACTCCCAAGGCAATCCCGAGACAGTCAGCCATTGAAAACCCTATGAGGGTCGCTATGAGTAGGATACCGACTTGACAGCACCTAACAACAACTTTTGAGTAAATTGATATTTCAATGTGATTTTTGATTCTGATTTTCATTTTCCTGATGGCTGATGATGTTGAACATATTTTCCTGTGTTTGGCCATTTGTATATCTTCATCGGAGAAACATCTGTTATATTGTGTGCCTATATATCTTTTAAACTTCTCAATTTTATTGATAAAATTTAAAAAAATAATAATTGAGTACAATTTTTAAAAATACAGATGTACCAGTGAGAAGACTGGAGCCATGTTTTGGGGGATGACATTTTGCTTAACTGAGTTCAAAGTGAATGTTCTGTGCGTGTTTACCTGTGGATGCTGGTGTATGACCGGAAGTGACTCAATGGTGAATGCCCCTCCAGACAAGCACTGTTAAATGAGATATTAGCACGTAGTGCAAGATTTTAACCAAGCACAGTCACAGCAGAGCCACACCAGGTTCTTCTGTGGCCTGTTCCTCCATCCTGTGTGCAGTGAAGGTTGACTCCACAGACCAGGGCTGCCCCCCCTGCACATCCCAGAGGGAGGTCTGCCCTTGACCTGCACATGAAGAACTTGAAGGTGTTTGTCTACCTAGGCATGGGCTCCTTCAGGTAGAGTGAAGGCTGTGGGCCCTGTGGTGAGTGTCTAAGGAGGAGATGCACCCTGGGCCATGAACAGCCTCTGGACCTCAAGGCTTAGGGTTCCCCAAGCCCCTCAGCAATGTTCCATGCACATCCTTAGTCACCAGAACTGCTCACTGGCCACCCCTCCAACAGGAGAGGACCCTGAAAGCCCTGCCCTATGTTCCCTTAGCCTTGACTGATGCAGTGTACCTTGTGTGGGGAGGACCCGTGATCCTGAATTCAAGTGCTCTGCTAAGTACCATGAGGCTTGGTGAGGCCCTGAACCCAATGGAGGTCTTGGGGACCCCCACCTACAATATGTGACCATGCTGCAGACCAGTGCTTTCAAGTGAGGTGGAGGCATTTGTCTATATATTCATTGGATTACTTACCCTTTTATTATTTATTGTTAGAATTGTTATGTATCCTAACACAAGCCCAGTATCAGATATGTGATTGGCAAAATTTTTCTCTCCAATTACCTGGGTTAAGTTTTTATTATCTTGATAGTATCCTTTGAAGCACAAAAAAATTAATTAAATTTTTAGTTTTTAGTTACACTTTTGATTTTCTCTTTAAGAAACATTACCCAACCCAAGATCATGAAGATTTATGCTTATATATTTTTTTCTACAAGTGTTATTGTTTTAGCATTTACATTTAGGTCTTTGGTCCACTTCAATTACATTTTCATATATGGTGCGAAGTAAGGATCCAACCTCAATTCTTCTCAATTCCCCATGAAAAGAACTGGACACTTTATCTCTTCTTTAGTAATAAAGGATCTTCATATTACTAAATGTGTTGAAAAGACTTTTCTCCATTTGATTATCTGAGTACCTTGTTGAAAATCAATTGATTATAAATGTGAGATTTTACTTATAAACTCTCAACTCTGTTTCATTGTATCATGCTGTCTTGATTACTATAGCTTTACAATAAGTTTAGAAATTGGGAACTATAAGTCTTCCAAATTTTTTCTTTTTTTCCCAAGATTACTCTGGCTTTTATGGATACCTGAAATTTTTATGATTTTTAGGACAAGATTATCAAATTCTGAAAAGAAGCCAGCTGGTATTTTGATAGGAATTTTGTGGGTTCAGTGGACAAATTTGGGGAATATCAAGATCTTAACAATATGAAATTTCCTCATGTATAAACATAAGATGTCTTTACATTTAGGTCTTTAACTTCAGTCAAAAACATTTGTAATAAGACAT
>VMDO01020367.1:0-37696 GCA_007922755.1 Pedetes capensis | reverse complement strand
AAAAAAAGGGCTGGGGGTGCAGCACAGTGGTCCAGCACTTACAGAGCGTGCAAATGTGAGGCCCTGTGGTCAACCCCCAGTCCCAGTACCGTAAAAAAAAAAGACATTACTGCCTGCTCCCTCCCAGCCTCCCAGGAAGGCTAGAAGAAGCATTTTTATTTTATTTTATTTTTTGGCAGTACTTGCGGGTAGAACCCAGGGTCTCGCACATATTTTGCAAGTGTTCCTCCACTGAATTGCACCCCTGAGCCCCTTTTTCATTTTTTTTTATGTTGAGACAGGGTCTCCCTAAGTTACACAGGCTGCCTCTAGCCTCGAACCTGCGATTCTCCTGCTTCCTGCCTCCATTTCCCAAGTCACTAGGATCACACGCACCCAGCTAGAAGCCTTGCTTTTAGAACCAGGGTGGCCCAAGGACACCCAGAGATACAAAGTCACCAAAATGGGTCAGGCGCGGTGGCGCACGCCTGTAATCCCAGCGGCTCAGGAGGCGGAGGCAGGAGGATCGCAAGTTCGAGACCAGAGGCAGTCTGTGTAATTTAGCGAGACCCTGTCTCAAAAAAGTAAAAAAAATATTGGCTGGGGGCTCAGCTCAGTGGCTCAGCACTTGCAGAGCATGCAGGCGAGAGGCCCTGGGTTCAACCCCCAGTACCGCAAAAAAAAAAAAGTCACCAAAATGGGTGGTATGGCGGGGGGGACATGTCCATCTGAAAACACAACTTTTAGCTTGGGAGCTCCTCAGAGCACCTTCCTGCCTGGGTATTAAATGAGTGGTTTTGATGAGGATCGCTATCTTCCTTTTGCTCCCACCCAGCCCCATCCTGGCCCTTTCCCTCGCCCCCCCCCACACACACACAGTGGAAAGTTCCCAGGAAGTGCATGGCCCTGGCTTCTACCCACAAGTGTTCAGCAGAGCTGGCCATACTGATTTCCCTTCTCCACAGGGACGGGACGACAGACATCACCAGAACAGTGCACTGGGGCACCCCCTCCGCCTTCCAAAAGGTGAGCTCTGGACCCAGGGGTCCCCCGGGCAACCACTCCACCAAGAGAGGGTAAAACAGAGGCCCAGAGAGGTTAAGTCGTTTGCGCAAGGTCACTCAAGTTAGTGCTAGAAACCTCTGTGGTCCCTCCTGGTCCTGCACAGGGATTTCAGGCCAAGCTTCGCCTCAGCCGGTTTCAGTCAGTCAGTGCAGAAGCGATCCTTCTGTGCCAGGCGGCTGGCCCGGCTCAGCAGAAAGGAGGGAGAAAGATGTTCCAGGGGAGGAAAATGGCGCAGGCAGAGGCTCGGAGGCACGAAGGAGCCAGAGGTGCTTGGCAAACAGCGAGGGCTGCTGGCTGGGGCAAAGGCTGGCAGTGGCCTCTGTACCCGAGGGCCTTGTGGGGGTGCAGGCAGGATCTGCACCCCTCTGTTCAGCCGGCAGTCATTGTGCCGGAAACAGAGAGGGACAAGAGCTGTCCAGACCTCCAGGAGCTCAGGGCCTCATCAGTGGAGTCCTCTGCCTCAGGGCACGAGATGAGAAGCCCGCGTAGGTGTGTGGTGAAGGGGTCTGGCTGCATCGCCAGCAGCAGTGACAGAAGCAGCCATGATCGGCCCAATGGGCCCGCATCCATCCCCCGACAGAGGAATCCTGACCTGCCAAGGGAGGAGGCCCAACCCAAAGTGCAGGCCCTAAAAAGCTAAAGGATGGTCAGGAGCATGGAAATAAGAGTGTCGACGTTGACTTGAGCGTTTCTTCACTGCCTTATGTTCATTAGAAGGCCACCTTCTCGACCCTGGCGCGGTGGCGCACACCTGTAATCCCAGGTGTTCAGGAAGCAGAGGCAGGAGGATTGCAAGTTCGAGACCAGAGGCAGTCTGTGTAACTTAGTGAGACCCTGTCTCAAAAAGTAAAAAAATGGGCTGGGGGTGCAGCTCAGTGGTCCAGTACTTACAGAGCATGCAGGCGCGAGGCCCTGGGTTCAACCCCCAGTACCACTAAAAATAAAAAAAAAAAAAAAAGGCCACCATCTCCTCTGACTACCTCAGGAGCTGAGTACTGTTAGCATCCCACTACTGGTGGGGAAACTGAGGCACAGAGAGCTGAGAGTCACTGGCCCCAGGACTCAGTATGTGAGTGCCCAAGCCAGGATTCTAGCCAGAGGAGTCTCCCTGTCGTTCCCTATTGTCACCACCCTCCCCAAGCATGTCCTCAACACTTTGTTTTTATGTATTTATTTACTTATATTTATTTATTTATTTATTTTTATTTATTTATTTTTTGCGGTACCTGGGGGTTGAACCCAGAGTATCACACATACTTTGCAAGTGCTCTACCACTGGGCTGCACCCCCAGCAGCCCCTTTTTTGTTTTTTATTATTTTTATTTTTATTTTATTTATTTTTATTTGTGTGTGTGTGTGTGTGTGTGTGTGTGTGTGTGTGTGTGTGGTACTAGGGGTTGAACCCAGGGCCTCACGTTTGCATGCTCTATAAGTGCTGGACCACTGAGCTGCACCCCCTGCCCATTTTTTTACTTTTTGAGACAGGGTCTCGCTAAGTTCTACACAGACTGCCTCTAGCCTCGAGCTTGCGATCCTCCCACCTCCACCTCTGGAGCCGCTGGGATTACAGGCGTGCGCCACCGCACCCGGCTTGCTTTTTTTATTTTGAGTCAGGGTCTCACTAAGTTATGCACACTGCCTCTGGCCTCAAACCCGCGATCCTCCTGCCTCCACCTCCAGAGTCACCCTGCCTGACTGTCTTTGGCACTTTATAATGACTCCTGGGAGGCAGCTAAAGGGAAGCACATGGACCCCGCTCCAGCTCTGGGAACACGCCCCTCGGCTGCCTTTGGCCATTCTCCAGAACCTGAGGGACCACACGAGCATGCATGTCCCCCTCCCCTGCTTCTCCTCCAGGCTTGGGTCCCCAGGCTACATAGCTGGAGGCTCCCCTCGTTCCCATCCCGTCCCTCCACATTGCCTCTTCCTCCCCTGTCAGGAGGCGTATACCCGCGTGTTGATGGGGAGCATCGATCTGTCCAAGCTCGTCTTTCCTGCAGCTATGTCAGGTGGGTTCCCAAGACCAGGCTGGACTTGGAGCCTCAGGCCTTGCTTTCACGGGATTTGACTGGCAACGTGAGAGGCTAATGGGGCAAGAGTTACATCATTGTCCCATCCTTCATAGAGATAAGAAAATCTAGTCCAAAGAGAGAAACAGACTTGCCCATAGGGTTAGTGGGAGAGCCAGGCCTTGCACTCAGGTCCTGCCTCCTAATAAGGTGCTGCTGCTCAGAGTTGGTGAAAGTCACTGTGCGCTGTAGCAGTCATGGAAGTCTTCCTGGAGGAAGCAGACATCAAAATTTTCAGCCCTAATACATGGGGGAAAATAGCAGTAGCACCATTAGTCCAGGTATTGAGTACTATGGGTAGTGTGCTGCAGAGTGTGAGGGGCTAGGCTGTCCAGGGAGCCATGGGCTCCATCGGCTTCTCTCCATCCCACCTCAATGTCACTATGTCCTCTCAAGAGCTCCTCTCCTCAGGCACCGCCCTAGTAGTTGAACAGGAACAGCCAAAGTAGAGGGTCTGAGTCTGACGACTGATTAGGGCTGATTTCTTTTCCACTTCAGGGTACCTTCTGCAAGTCTTTGCCCGCCGAGCCTTGTGGGAGGTTGGGCTCAATTATGGTCACGGGACAGGCCACGGCGTCGGCAACTTCCTCTGTGTGCATGAGTGTAGGTATCTTCTCCCCCGCTTGTCCGACATCATCGCAGGTATGGAAATTCCCAGCCCACAGAGATGCACCGCTCCGCCAAGGCTGACTGGCAGGTGTGAGGGGATGGTCCGCGGAGTAAGTGAGGTGTGCTGGCAGCTGGCCAGTCTTGCTGCCTGCTTGGCCTCCCACAGGGCACCAGCGAGAGGACCAATGCCTAGTGGCTAACTGGCCTAAGCCCCCGGGAAACAAAAGCCAAAGTCCAAGTGATGTAGACCAGTGCTGGTGCAGGTTCCCAGCGACCCCTGGTTACTTGCTCTTGCTCAGATCCTGCTTGTCTCTAAGCTGGCCAGGACAGGAGAGCTGTTGTTGTTGTTAGGTGCCGTCGAGTCGGAATCCGGCTCATAGCGACCCTCATAGAGTTTTCAATGGCTGACTGTTTTGAGATTGCCTTGGGAGTGGATTGCCAGGCCCTTCTCCCATGTTTGCGGTGCTGAGAATTGAACTCGGGACCTCAGAGACTGCAGTGCAGCGCTCTACCAACTGAGCTAAATCCCAGCCCGAACTGGCCTAAGCTACGGAGAAATAAAAGCCAAAGTCCAAGTGATGTAGACCAGTGCTGGTACAGGTTCCCAGCGACCCCTGGCTACTTGCTCTTGCTCAGATCCTGCTTGTCTCTAAGCTGGCGAGGACAGGAGAGCTGATGTTGTGCCCATATCTTCCCTTCCAGGGCCAGTGGGATTCCAGTCCAACAACATCGCTATGGCCAACGGCATGTTCACTTCCATTGGTATGCCTCTGGGGCCTCTCCACCCCACCACCCTATCCCAGAGCGGGGTGAGCTCGGCAGAATGCCAGGCGTAGGCACAGCCCCAGCTGCCCCATTGCCTTCCCTTACCTTCCCACTGCCAGCCCCACTGCCGGTCCCAATTGCCTTGTGCCACCCTTATTCCGAGCCCCCTCGGCCCATACCTTCTTTTCCTCCTTGGGAGTTGGATCCCAGCTGTCCATCCAGACTATGGAGTTGCCAGTCAAATGCTGGGGTAACAGGACAGTGGCATGCAAGGCAGATGACAGCTCCTCTAGTCTTCCCTGTTGGGTCACAAAGGAGGGAGGGGAAGGCAGAATTGTGCCTGGAGGGGTTGTGAGACCTGACAGGTTGTCTCTGCTTAGCCAAGGAACATCTACCAAGTCGTTGGCTGCCAGAGCCAACAGCCACGGGCAGCCAGGCCCTCCCAACCACTTATGGATTAGTACAGGAAACCTGGGCAGGGGACCCACTCTACCCCCACTTAATGCCATTAGCATCTCTGTGTCTCCCAGAACCTGGTTACTATCAGGATGGAGAATTTGGGATCCGTATTGAAGATGTGGCCCTTGTGGTGGAAGCAAAGACTAAGGTAAAGTGCCTTGGGCTAGAGATCTGGACAGCATGACAGTGACTCTGGGCTGCATGGGGCTAAGGGCGGCCAAAGGAGAAGGGCATTTCATGTGCGAGCATGAACTGGTTTGGAGTCTTCCTTTGCTCCATAATTGAGTTTCTCAAACTGCACATTCAAAGCATCCAGGACACTGTTTTTCTTCAGTACTGGGGTTTGAACCCAGGGCCTCATGCATGCTTTGCAAGTGCTCTACCACTGAGCTGCACCCTCAAGCCATTTTTTACTTTTTATTTTTGAGACAGGGTCTCGCCAAATTGTGCAGGCTGCCTCTGGCCTCGAACCTGCGATCATCCTGCCTCTGCCTCCCTAGTTGCTGGGATTACAGGTGTGTGCACTAGCGCACGGGACCACTTTTTTTGTTTTTTAGATGCCAATGTCAGGCCCTACGGCAGACCAAGTGAATTAGTATCCCTGTCCTAAATCATTAGTTCTCAGTGCACATAATAATCACCAGGGGAGCTTGTTAGAAATAAAGATTTGATATTATAGCAACCAACAAGATAGAATACCTAGATATAAACTTTAAAAGACTTACGTGGAGAAACTCTCTGCTAAGGGACATAAAAAAGATTTAAGTAAATGGTGCTCTCTGGGAAGAAGCTTTGATGTTATAAAGGTGTCATTTCTCCCTAAATTAATCTATAAACTCAAGACAACCTCAATTTCAATGTTAACTGGATACTTTTGTAACTTCACAAAATAACAATAAAGTTGATTTGTAAAAATAAACATGCAAAGACAGCTAGGTAGCTAGGAAAATTCTGAAACTAAAGAGCAATAAGGGAAAATAGCCCTAACAGATTTCAACACAAACTGCCATCACAAAAGCAGGGTGATACTGGAGAGGAAATAGATGGTTGTTGTCAGGTGTCATCGAGTCAGGGGTGACTCATAGCAACTCTATGTACAACAGAATGAAAGACTCCCTGACTCTGTGCCAGGCGCATGATCTTTTTTTATGTGTAAGCCCATTGTTGCAGGTACTGTGTCAATCTGTCTAGTTGATGGTCTTCCTTTTTTGTTGTTGACTTGCCACTCTCCCAAACATGATGTCCATCTCCAGGGATTGGGAACAATGAAACACAATAGTTAGTCCAGAAGCAAAACCTCTAAATCCCTTAAATGAGCAGTTGTTGTTGTTGTTGTTGTTGTTAGGTGCCGTCCAGTCGGTATCCGACTCATAGCGACCCTCTGTACAACAGGGGAAACACTATTGTCAGTGCTTCTCTGCTATTCATCGGGTTTTCAATGGCAGATTGATTTTTAGGAGGGGGTTGCCAGGTCCTTCTCCCAAGCCTACAGCTTCTGGTGTTCCCAGGCGGTCTCCCATCCAGGTACTAACCAGGCCCTACCCTGCTTAGCTTCCGATATCTGACGGGATCTGATGCCACAGGGCTACAGCTGCAGGCAAATGAGCAGTTAGCTTCCAATAAAGCTAAGGAAGAGAAATTATTTGGCAAATGGGTAGGAGAACCAATGGCTAACCATTGGGGGCATTAAGAAGAACATCACCATTATATCAAATAATGCCAGATGGACGAAAGTTTTAAGGTGAATAATAAAACCATAAAAGGCCTAGAAAAAAACCAGTATGATTTCATTTATAATCCCAGGGTAGAAAAAGCCCTTCCTTTATAAGACCCAGAACCATGAAGAAAAGGATTGATAACTCTAACTCAATTAAATAGGAAATATCTATATGAATACAATACCATAAACAAAATCAAAAGTTCAGTGACAAATACAGTGCATATGACAAAGAAAGAGTGGATTTTCTTAATTTCACCCTGAGCTTTTACAAATCAGTAAGATAAGAACGGGCAAAACAGAAAAAGCAGATGAAGGACATGAAGAGACCATTCACTAAAACTCCACAAATGTTCCACACATATGTGAAAAGATGCTCAACTTGATCTTTAAAGAAATACAAATCAAAACAATAGAATATCATGTTTCACTCATCAGATTAGCGAAAATTAGAGGCTTTGACGATACCCAATGCTGATAAGTATGTGGTGAAATGGACACTCTCAAACACTGTTGGGAGAAGTACAAATTGGTGCAAACTTTCTGGAGGGCAGTTTAACAATATCTATCAAAATATCTATTTAAAAATTCCTGTGCCGTCTTGGCAATCCCTCCACGAGATATGTACCTTCTGGGTATAGTGCCCAGAGTTCACTATGTTTAAACAGTGATATTGATTTGTAGCATTGATGGTAATAGTAAAAAATTGAGAAAAGCCTAAAAATCCATGGCTAGCTAAATATATCATGGTACCTCTGTATACTATCAGCTCATACACTCTCCTGGTTTACTATTAAGTAAGTGGGGAGAAATGACTGAGCAGCATGTGTGGAAGGATCCATTTTTGCATGAATCTTTAAAATACCATGGGTGCCAATAAATGTATACACATTTTAAGCAATATTATCTATGTATTACCTTTCAAAGTTGAATTGAATTATGGTAGCAATATGTAGTATGACATGATGGCAATAATCAAATGAATGCTAGCACCAACAAGCATACAATGCATTCTTAAAACAGCCAAATGGAAAGTTTTCATCCCAAGATGTGTACACATTTTTTGGCACCGTGTGCATGTGTGTGTGTGCACATGTGTGCACGTGCGCACACTCATACTCACTGCATATGCCTGAAATGTTTACAGGAAGGAAACTGGGCAGGGAGGAGACATTCCATTTTTATTGTGTACCTTTGTACACTTTAAGTTTCCTAAACATATACTTGTAGGAGTTCTCTGGGAGATAGAAACTATAGGCTGTTGTTCTCCTTTTCACTTTTCTCTGGAGACAGATGAAGCAATACATAGATACATAGGGAGCCTGATGGAGAGGGAGAGGGGGTGGGGGAAAGGGATCAGATCATTTCTTTTAAATTATTTAAATGGAAGTTCCAAGGCCCAGCCCTAGGGATTCTGCCTCTAGTAGGCTGGGGAGACAGGCCCTGGAATCTACCTATTTAGCATGCTCCACACATGCTGTGGGCTGGGATTTGGCTCAGTTGGTAGAGCACTGCACTGCAGTCTCTGAGGACCAGAGTTCAATTCCCAGCACGACAAAAACAGGAGAAGGGCCTGGCAATCCACTCCCAAGGCAATCCCGAAACAGTCAGCCATTGAAAACCCTATGAGGGTCGCTATGAGTCAGACACCAACTCGACGGCACCTAACAACAACAACAACAACAACAACACATGCTGTTGTTGATGCGCACACTTGGAGAAACACAGACCTAAGTGTAACTTTCAGGAATCAGGAGGGAAGAGCTAAGTGGTAGACAGGAGGACTGGCCAATGGAAAGGCTTTGGGGAGGCTCAGGCCTAGCTAGAGTGTCCAGGGTTGACAAGGATTGGTTCCCTGAGCCCATGGCTCCTGGGTAGAGGGCACTGTCCTTCCCTGCCTCCCTCACTTTCCTACTTTCCCACCTTGCCCGTGGGCTCTCAGTACCCAGGGAGCTATTTGACCTTTGAAGTGGTGTCCTTCGTGCCTTATGACCGGAATCTCATCGACGTCAGCCTGCTGTCCCCTGACCAGGTGAGTGCCTCTCAGCAGTGCCTACTCTTCAGCCTGTGCCTTTCCTGCCTCTACTCCCTCTACACCAAGACCTCCCTGCCCCTCTCTAAGAGGCCCTACACGGGTGACACTGTAGGCATACCCTACAGTGCATAGTCCCCACCAGTTCACCAAAGCTTCTAGAACTTTCCAGTCAGACCAGCCTGCCCAATCTCAGGCCGTGAATCCCCAGGGTGTCTGAGTCCCAGCCTGGAATTAGAAGCAATCCCTTGTCCTCTCTGGGCTTCAGTGCCCTCCTGGCCTGCTTTTTCTCAGTCCTGGGCCTGAAGTCCACCCACCGCACCCCCCAGGAGTATCACTCTGACATTAAATAGGTGCTGTGGGGAACTGCCCCAGAGAATAGCTGGGGCCTGAGACAGGCTGGAACCCTGGGGACCAGGGGGCACCAAGACCTTACCTCTTGGCAACGTAGCTGAAACCTTGCTCCCTTTGCAGCTCCTGTACCTGAATCGCTACCACCAGACTGTCCGGGAGAAGGTCGGCCCGGAGCTGCAGCGCCGGCAGCTGCTGGAGGAGTTTGCATGGCTGCAACAGCACACAGAGCCCCTGTCGGCCAGGGCCCCCCAAGGAGCCTCCTTGGCCCCTGGGTTGGTAGTCTCCACTCTGGCTGTCCTGGGCTGGAGGAGCTAAAGGCTCCCGTCTCCCTGCCTATCTGGATGTGGAGCTCACTGGCTTGGCTCCCCTCCCCCTGCCCCCTCCCTGCCCTACGAGCACCTGCCTGCCTGCCCGGCCATAGCTGTAGCCGGTAGGCGGAAACTACTGCCCTCAGCCTCCTCCAGGACTGGGCCCCAGGCGCCACATGCCCACTTCCCCCGCCTGGCCGGTACTCCTCACCCTGGGTGCCCAGCTTTCAGAGTCCAGGAGCACGGCCAAGTAGTCCCTTCCCTCTTGTGAGCATGGCCCCGTACACCTGCTCCCTCTGCCCCCAAATAAAAGACTGACGGGATGGCGCCCTGTCCTCAGGGGCTCAGTAGCTCAGGGACAGTCCTACACCATCACCACCTGCTGGAGATGGCCAGAGCTTGTGGTATCCCCACGGGCTTCCTACGCCATTAACGCTGCCCCCTGGACACCCTCATCTACCCCCAACCCTACACAGACCTCCTGGCTATAGGCCGTGGAGCTAACGGAACAGGGCTGCCTGCTATACCTGAAGAGGGAGGGTGGCTGGCTGCTCTGGTTGCACACTGCCACAGTAGGAGTGGAGAGAACACACTTGCGGGGGCAGGGTCGCCCTGAATCCAGAGACCAGCCAGGGACATGCAGCAGTCCTGTCCCCACATATGAACCCATTGCTCCTAAACCCTGAGTGTGCTCCATAGCAGTGACGATCTGGAGACATAGGACATAGGAATTTGACTGCGGGATAAGACGGACCGTCTGAAGGTGCTGTGAAACACAGTGAACAGCCTGGACAGCCACTCGGAGTCACTGTCCCAGACTTCCCTCGTATTCAAGGAGCCCTTTTCTTTCTCTGAAGTGTAGCCACAATGACAATATTAAATCATCCCAGGTCCTTGGATGACCCTTAACTTTGTGTAGGCAGAGTCTGGTTCTCCTTTTTTTTTTTTAATGCAGTACTAGGGGGTTGATCCCTAGGTTTCATGCATGTTTTGCAAGTGCTCTACCACTGAGCTGCACCTCCGGCCCATTTTTTTTACTGTTTTATTTTGAGTTAGTCTTGCTAAATTACGCAGGCTGCTTCTGGCCTCAAACTCGTGATCATCCTGCCTCCGACTCCCAAGTGACTGGGATTACGGGTGTGTGCCACCGTGCCCGGCTGGTTTCCCCATTTTACAGATAGGAAAACTGAGCTGCAGACAGTAGATGGGCCATGCCCAAGGACACACAGCACTTGGTTGGGAGATGGGAGACAAATGGACCTTTGCCCTTCAGCCCCACAGCTAATCTCTTAGCCCACCTCCCAGCCCCCTTCCCATTTGCTGAGCACAGGCAGACAAGAAGAGTTTTCTATGGCCTCCGTTGGCCGTTAGCCACCTGGGCTTACATCCTGCTAGATGCTTAGAAGAGCTTTGCAAACACTTCTCCCCTGGCTTTGCATTGGTCTGCTGTTGCTGTGTTGCCGGAGACTGCTGTTACCTGTGGCTTTTGTGGTGGGGGAGGAAGAGGAGAGGCTGAGGTGGGGGCAGGGATATGAGGCTCTCAGAAGCTCAGGGGGGAGCACATGGGCTTCAGAACGGACATGTGCGCATGCGTGAGTGTGAATGTGTGCATACGCTTATGCTCGTGTGCGTGCCCTCTACACCCAGCCAGCCCCCTCCAGCCTGGGCTGAAGGTGTTGTAACCTTGTAGAAGGATCAGAGGGTAGCCCCACTCTGGAAAACCTGTTAAACATGGTCTATAAAAGTTGGGGCCAGCACCTTTGACTCAGGGTTGCCCAGTCAGGGTAGGGGGAGGTAAAAACCAAGAGTCTGGGGGTAGGGTGCCAGACAAAGGCTCTAGGCCCAGTTCTCTGGGCTGGGCCACAAGGCCTAATTTACTAAGTGTGAAGATGACCTATGACAGTTACCACCACCAGAGTTTGCATCCAAAGGCCCAGCCCCGACCCACACCCATTAAGAAGACTGTAGTATCCATCTGTGGGTCTCTGTTTGCTGAGTGTTTGCTCTCTTACCTGCTCAGGGCCAATTCTCCTGCTTCAGCCTCCTGAGTTGCTGGGATTACCAGCGTGCGCCACCACACCAGGTTCTTTTGTTTGGTTGGTTGGTTTTTGTTTTTTCATCACCACCAATACTGAGTGTTTGTTATTTACCACAGTGCAGAAAGCTTTGCCTGCATTTTATCATTTTTATCCTCACAACTTAATGGGAAAGTACTTGCATGGATCCCATTTTACAAGTGACAGAACGGAGTGAGGTCCTACAGAGAGTAACCCACTTGCTCACGTAACTTTTTCATCAAGTAAATGCCAATGACTCTAGAACCCAGTCTCTCAGAACAGGGCAAGTGGTTTGACTCGAGCCATTTTCCAGATGAGAAAGCTGGGGCTTGACCAGGTCCACACAGCCAAGGGGAAGCAGAGACCACACCATCCCTGCTTCCCCAGGATCAGCCTGCCTAGACCTGTACCCGTGCACCCTAACACTTGCTCTTGAGCTCCAAGCAGATCATGGGCACTGACCAAGACCCACTTGCAGGTCATTCAAGCCCATCAGTGTTCCCCTTTCCTCTCAGTCCAAGACTCAGGACTCCGCCTGGTCTCCTCCCCACAATTTAGCTGCCATTTTGGGTAAGAACTCTAACCCCGGAAGCATGGCTACAGAGAGAGCCTGCAGCCAGCCCAGCTCCTCCCTTCCCAGAGTCCCAGAGGGCCAGCCCTGACATTGCTCCTTTGAGAACTTTATGCTGGCTCAGGCAGGGGGACACTCGGGACACACCAAGCAGGGCTAATGCTCACAGGAGCTCTTGTGACATCATCCACAATTAAAGATAAATAACTGCCCCCCTTCAGCTAGGGTCCGTTGTTTTCATGCTGGGGCAGGGAGCCCACCAAACCTCTCCTCACCTGCTGACTGTCACTATGGAGCAGGCCATGTGGAAAAGCCCCTTTTGCTAGGAATTAGCATTCTAGGGTTCGAGTCTCAGTTGCACTGGCTGTGTGGCCTTGGGCAAGTCACTTCACCTCTTGGTCTTCAGTTATCTATTCTGTGAACTACCATTCCACCTTCCTAGTAAGATTATGGGGCTGGGATTTAGCTCAGTTGGTAGAGCGCCACTCTGCAGTCTCTGAGGTCCTGAGTTCGATTCCCAGCACCGCAAAAATGGGAGAAGGACATGGCAACCCACTCCCGAGGCAATACCGAAACAATCTGCTATTGAAAACCCTGAGGGTCGCTATAAGTGGGACATGACTGGATGGCACCTAACAACAACAACAACAACAGTAAGATTATGGAGAGAGGCCCATAAGACCCGGATGTGGCAGCCTTCTGTAAACCAGGCAACTACACAGACAAAAGATAATGCTGTTATTCACCCAGCACATCTTCAGTTCTTGTTTCACCTTTGGAGGTAAATAAGGATCAAGGTTTGGGATCCCAATTTTATATATACATAGCCAAAATGAAAAAGGCTTTGGAGGAAGCATCTAATGTGGGTTTTTTCAACTATGCTCCCTGGAGCCGGGGATTTCTCAAAAATGCCACACGGGATTTCCGGAAAGCAAAGCGCCAGCAAAAAGCAGCCCTTACGAAGCCCGTAAGTAGTTGAGGACCAGCTTTGTGGGCATATGGTCTGTGATTAGAAGGGACTTGTGTTGGGTTTAAGGCGCTCTTTCTGTTGCGTATCTTGTTATTTTCATTTTTTTTTCAACACAGGCTCTCATTAAGTTTCACAAGCTGCCTCTGGCCTCTCTGTAATCGTCCTGCCTCAGCCTCCCAAGTTGCAGGGATTGCAGGTATGTGCCATGGTACCCGGCTGTCTTGTGGTTCTGTTTGTTCGTTCTTTATTTGCTTGTTTTGGGTTTTTGCAGTACTGGGGGCTTGAACCCAAGACCTCATGCATGCTTTGCAAGCACTCTACACTGAGCTGCACCCTCAACCCATTTTTTACTTTTTATCTTGAGACAGGGTCTCGATAAATTATGCAGGCTGCCTCTGGCCTCAAGTCTGCAATCCTCCTGCCTCAAACTCCCAAGTCACTGGGATTACAGGCGTGCATCAGTGCTCCTGGTTTGTCTTGTAATTCTCAATATTTTTTAAAAGGTCCCCTACATATCCATTTTGCACCAGGCCCTGTAAATTCCATTCCCAGTCCTGAATAGGAACTACATGGCCAAACAAACACGCAGTTGAACCTTTTCAGTGTACAGATGGGAAAATTTCTACAACAGCTCCCACATCCTGATTCATTCTGGGATGGCTTCCCTGTCACTCAGTGTGTGTTTCTATCACCCTTGTATTGCCTCTAATGAGCACATTGAAGCCCAAAGAGGAGTGTTTGAAATCACAAGTGTGCAACAACAATGGTGATCGTGGTATTAAGTTACATTTCTTTTCTTTTCTTTGAGACGTGGTCTCAATATATAGGCCAGGCTGGCCACAAACTCACAGTCCTCCTGCCTCTGCTGGGATTACAGGCGCACACCAGCATGCTCGACTCTGAGGTGTATTTTTTGATGCTTTGAATCCTCTTTGAAATAGAAAAGGGCATGGGTAAGATATCAGATACGTGCATGCGCACACACAAGTAGTTTAAATAGTTCATTTTAAAGTGATAACTCAGCCCTCGATCGTTTGCCAGCCAGCTGGCTCCAGCTGTTTATAAATTGGGGCCCCAGAAGGGGCCAGGCTGGCTACTTCTCACCAGCTAACCCACGTCAGCAGTGAATTTTACCAACTCACTGGGCACTTCCTCAAGTCAGTAGCTGAGCACTCTTGGTGCCAGAAAAATAGAAATGTGAAAGATCTAGTAGCAACTGCTTCCTCCCTGTCCCTCCCTGCCCCCTAAAGCTTGTCACAGCTGGGAGTGGGAGGTGCTCCCTGAGCCCCCACCCAGCTGGCCCTGGCTCTGCGGGCCGCCCATCGCTTCACTTCCTTGTTTCTCTGTGAAACAGGAACTTGGCAAGCAGCTCCAGTCGGGTAGGATGGGTGGTTGAGAAAGTCCCGTAGATCCACGGCAAGGCCACCAAGCTGAAAATCTGGTTTCCCTCCCAGAGGTTCCCAGCCTCTCTGCTTGTCACACCTCCTGTGTTCTAGAATAGTTTGGGTTGCGTGACCTTGACCTTGATAAGGTGAAGACACACAGGATATGGGCCCACAGGGTTTTGGGGTGGAGATTTAAGGGGGGACCACAAGAGACATAGAAGCAGGTACCAAGGGGATGTTGTTGTTGTTGTTGTTGTTGTTGTTGTTGTTGTTGTTGTTGTTTTGCGGTACTAGGGGTTGAACCCAGGGCCTCGCGCTTGCATGCATTGCAAGTGCTGGACCACTGAGCTGCACCCCCAGCCCTTTTTTTTTTTTTTTTTACTTTTTGAGACAGGGTCTTGCTAAGTTACGCAGACTTCCTCAGACTTCCTCTGGTCTCAAACTTGCGATCCTCCTGGCTCCGCCTCCCAAGCCACTGGGATTACAGGTGTGCGCCACCACGCCCAGCTTCAAGGGGATGTTGAGGGGAGAAGGTGGCAGCTCCAAATGGTCACCAAGGCCTTCCTGGCCTTGGTAAGAGGGAAAACTCCCAGTAGGAACCTGGAGGGAACTAATGTGGCATCACCCACCAGATATCCAGCACTTCCCATGAGCGGGGCACTGGGCAGAGGGCACTTACTCTACACATGCCATCTGAGTAGTAACCCTTGTGCACTCACATGCGCTCTCTCTCTCTCTCTTTCTCTCTCTCTCTCTCTCACACACACACACATGCACACACACACACACACACACACACACACACACACACACAGGGCTCACATTATCACTGTCACCCTCTTCTTTAAGACCTATCACAGGTGGTGTCACTTGCCCAGTGTCACGTAGCCAATAGGCGATCACAGGACACTTTGAATCCGGTCCTAGCTGTTCTAACTGCCTCCCTTTCTGGGAACTGTTTTGCTCCTCCTCTTCCCTAGAGCTCTAGGCAGCTGTCTCCATGGGGCCAGGGGTCCACTGCTCAAAGAACTTTGTCCTAGTACCTTTGGAATAGAGTCCCAAGCAGAGCAACCCAGCCCCGCCCAGTCCACCATAGAAAGACCCTGCCGTGAGTCATAATGTATTTTGATTTCAGCACCAAAGTGCAGCCTCCTTTTCAGAGGGTAATTGCCACAGCTGGCTGCAGGTGTTTTTTGTTTTCAAACCAAGACCTTATCATGAGTTCAGAGCTCCCGAGATGACTGTCTTTCCCTCCCAGTGGCTCCCCAGTGTTCCCAAGCTGAAAACCCTGTGTGCCTGGTGCATGGGCCTAAGGAATGGATGCAAGAGCCTCCTGTGCCTTGTCTCATGGCCTTCTCTGCCCTCCTCCCTCACCCTGCAATTTTGCCCTTTCTACCTCCCAGCCTTGAAGGGCTGGGATTTAGCTCAGTTGGTAGAGCACCGCTATGCAGTCTCTGAGGTCCTGAGTTCGATTCCGAGCACTGCAAAAATGGGAAAAGGACGTGGCAACCCACTCCCAAGGCAATCCCGAAAGAGTCAGCCATTGAAAACCCTATGAGGGTTGCTATGAGTTGGACTTGACTCGATGGCACCTAACAACAATAACAAACCTCCCTGCCTAAGATGACCACCATAAAATTTGCTAATGGGCTAGGCTGCTAAGGTTGGCTTCACCTTGGAAATACCTAGGTATTTGCAAGGGACCACACGGTCACTGCTTAGATATTTCTGGAAACAGGAAGATCTCCACTTACCAGCCCTGAACTTGAACCATCTCAATAGTCAAACTTTCTTCCTTAGAAAGAACACAAGCCTTCCATTTAACTGTACCCTTCATTCCTAACCACAGAGATCCGCCCCCCCCCTTTCCATGACAGCTGTTGGAAGTCAGCTTGCTTCAAACCCTCCACCCAACTCTGTAGGCTCAATATGGCAGGTGTTTAGTACTTCACACATTGACAAGGGCCTCCCTACATATCACCCCCATTTAGCCAGCCCTCGCTATTGCAGCTATTGTGCACACGATGCAATTTTCAGGTGCCCTCATTTTCTTCAGTCCCCTCTGGGCATGCTTCGAGGTGGCCCTGTGGCACCTGGCCCGGCCAAGGGCACCAAGAGAAGGCTGTGACAGAGGCCCTACAATTCTCTTGCCTCCCCATTCACAAACTCTCCCTCAGAGGCGCTTTAGCCAAGTAGTTAATAGCATGAGTCCTGGACCAAGACTTGGCCTGTGTTTAAAACTCAGGAACCGCCACTTACTAGTTGTGCTTGTTGTTGTTGTTAGGCGCCGTCGAGTTGTGTCCGACTCATAGCAACCCTCATAGGGTTTTCAATGGCTGTTTCGGGATTGCCTTGGGAGTGGGTTGCCACGTCCTTCTCCCATTTTTGCGGTGCTAGTTATGCAGTCCTGGGCAATTTGCTTAACCCCTCTGCCCCTCAGCTTCCTCCCTGGAAAATGGGAATAACAATAGTGCCTGACCTTAGCAGTTTGCTGTAAAGCCCACCGCCAACCATTCGGCATTATAACTTTCAGCTGGAATGTGTAGATGGTTGGTGCTTTCCAAACACGCATATTCCATCAATATCAAGTCTTACTACCTCAAAGCAGGAGTGTACCCATTTGTGGGAGTCAGGGATGCTTTTATAGTCTGGATCCCACCTGCCCCACATATTCCACGTATGATCATCTACCAAATGAGAATCTCCTGGGATCTCCAGGTGGGGACCTGCTCTATGTGAATGCAGCCTATAATGGCCTTGGTGCCTTTGGTGGTCCTATGGCCACCCTCTGAGGATTCAGACTGATCTTGGTATCAGTAGGAACCCTCCTCCCAATACACACACACATCTTGAAATCTTCCTGCTAAATCAAGGTTCTCCTGCCAAACATTCACACTTCTGGACACATCTCTGCAATATTTATCCCAGCGAAGAACAAATGCCGGACCACTCCACCTAGGATGTCAACCCCTGAGCACAAAGGACCTCGCCAGCTGTTTATTTTGTACCTCCTCAAAGTGCTCCCCCGTGTGTCTGTCAGCTTGTCACACCGTGGGGGCTTGTGTGTAACTGTGATGATGAAAGCTATGCCACCAGTATTTCACATACCAGCAAGGCCACCCATGGCGGACAGGTTTCAGCTAAGCTTCCAGACTAAGACTGACTAGGGAAGAAGACTGGGTAGATTACTCCAGAAACAATTAGCCATAGAAAACCCTATGAGTCACAGAGAAGTACTATGAAATACAGTGGCAGAAAATGAGCCCCCCCGCCCCCAGGCTAAAAGGCATTCAAGAACCAACTGGGGAAGAGTAGAGCCTACCTTAATGGAATAAAGCATGGAATAAAGCCCCTGGGACCTCCTTTTGCTGATGCGGCAAGACTCAAATTGAGAAAAAACACAGTGACTGCAACATTGGGCTCAAACATAAAAAGATCATGAGCATGGCACAGTGTTGGGTAGTGTTTCATTCTGCTGTACTTAGGGTTGCTATGAGTCAGATCTGACTGGTTAGCGCCTAACAAAAACAAACAAACAAACTGCGTATCGCAAGGCTGTGACCACAGCAAGCTCCTAGGTCCTCCGTGCCAGCCTACTGTCAAGTTTAAAGTGGCCTTGTTCACGGAACTACTACCCAGGAGTGACTTCTACAGCTGAGGGCCCCGGGTACCTAGAATGGAACCTATAAAAAGCAAAAGTATAGCCCAGAATGGAGAGAAGTCTATTCAATGAATGCTTAGGCTCCATTAATCTACAGGGGCTTGACCCACCGGGACTCCAGCGAGGGCCATGTGTTGAAGGAGAAAGGCTAGAGGAAGTCAAATCCTCCTGGGAGAGATTCTGGGCTGCCAGAGCGCCGGCTGCTGATCAGACGGTGCAGATCTGAAAAGGAGCACGAAGGGCGGGGCTGAAAACACTTGCTGTCGAGTCTCGGTGTTCTTTCCCAGGTGCCCTCGCCTGCCCCCCTCGTTGCCTTTTCCCAGGCCTCCGCCGCCCAGCGCCCTGGTTTGCTGGCGGCCCCTGAAGGCTCTGCGGTTAGCGTGTGAGCTCCGCTCGCTGCCGGGACCGAGCAAACAGGAAGCGGGCACATCCTGCGCGCCAGCTACCAGGGACCGGCCGCTGCTGCGCAGGCCCGGAAGGTTCTACGAGCTGTTCCCTCTGTCGCTACTCCTGGCTGCCAAAGCCTTAGGTGTCCCCTACCCCAGAACCCTCCCTGCCCTGCCGCCTCTGATCACGCCGAGCCCCCAAAGACCCGATGGATCGGTCCCCTACATAGCTGTCAGACTCCTGCACACACCGCAAAGCCTTAGCCAGTCACAGCGCTGGTGCCGCCCCTGGGCAGCCTGGGAGGGGCTTCCAGGTTGAAAAACGCAGGCCAGTGGGGAAGCTATCTGGAGCTTAGAATCTTTTTATGAGCCTCTCTGGCAGGCTGGGATTTGGTTTGGGGCTGGGATTTGGCTCAGTTGGTAGAGCGCTGCGCTGCAGTCTCTGAGGTCCTGAGTTCAATTCCCAGCACCGCAAAAATGGGAGAAGGGCCTGGCAATCCACTCCCAAGGCAATCTCAAAACAGTCAGCCATTGAAAACTCTATGAGGGTCGCTATGAGTTGGATACCGACTCGAAGGCACCTAACAACAACAACAACTGGCAGGCTGAGTAGGACAGAGCCAGAAGAAATAGGCTTTCTTTAGGGGAGAAGAACCTTGCCTTCCCTTAGCTCACCGGTGAGGGATGGATGGTCCAAGGGTGTGGGGTTGTGTTAGGAGAGGAAGTCACAAGAACATCTTGGGAACTGGGGCGGGCCAGCTCAGGATTTCACAACTGCCACCAAACTGAAGGCCTTTAAAAGGTGCATCTTTAGAGCTCATTATGTTGTCCCAAGAGGTTAGGGATCAAAGTTGGAGGCATGTCATGAACCAGGTAGGGAGAGGTCCCTATAGTATTCTCATTAAACATGAATATTCAGCTTGATGTTACCCTCTGAGTTTATTTCCCTTTTATTATCTTCTAAGTCTTCTTTGCAGACTTGTAATTCTAAAAATAAAGCCATCTTTGAATGTTCAAATAAAAAAGTGAAATAATCGTGGTGTAGCAGCACAGTGAGATAGTCGGCAGCCATTACTGATCACATAGTTGAAGAATATTTCATAGCATGAGAAAATCTTGATGTGTTCCATGTGAAATGCAAGAACCAACAGTTTTTGAAGTATGAGTTCTTTTGTTTTCAAAAATTTCAAAACACCTTCATTGAGGAATAATTGACCTTCAATAAACTGCCCTTTTTTTTTTTTTTTTTTTTCCGATGCTGGGGGTTGAACCCAGGGCCTCGCACTTGCATCCTCTGCATGTACTGGACCACTGAGCTGCACCCTCAGCCCATTTTTTTACTCTTTGAGACAGGGTCTCGCTAGGTTGTGCAGACTGCCTCTGGTCTCCAACTTGGAATCCTCCTTCCTCGGCCTCCCGAGTCACTGGGATTACAGGCGTGCGCCACCATGCCGGGCTTCAACTGCACATTTTAAAGGTATACAATTAGATAATTTTTGACAAATAAATACAATCCAGAAAGCCATCGCCACAATCAAAATAGTGAACATATACATTGTCCCCCCAAAGATTGTGTCCTTTGTGATCTTTCCCTCCTCTCCGCTCCCCATCTCTTCAAACCAATGATCTGCCTTCTGTGCAGCATGATTTTTATAAGAAGAACAAAGGTTTATAGTCAGAAAGGTAATAGATGCTTAAGATAGAAAAGAATATTCATTCAAACAGTAGGGAAGACAATTATGAAGAGTTTTTTGAAATTTCTTCTTTTTGTTTATCTACATTTGCTAAATTATATGTGATAAATACCAGTTGCTTCATAGTAAGAATAAGTCATTGATGTTATTCAAATATCTGCCATGAGGGTTGGGGATGTAGCTCAGTGGTAGAGTGTTTGCCTAGCATGTGCAAAGCCCTGGGTTCGATCTCCAGCACTGAAAAAAACTTATCTGTCACAGATAATCCATGAAGGGCACATAGTGTATAGACATCGGATAAATGCCTGCTGAACAGTTGCTGGTGATGCGGCATTGCCTACAAATACTTTACAGCTGTGGTAATGGTTGGTCGGTATCCATGTGATGGCTGAGGGGTGTTGACTATGGGAGTAACTGTTCTAGATGATGGCCACAGGCTTGCTGATGGCAAAGCAGATAACTCCAGGTATGATGGCTGTAGGAGTGATGGCTGCAGGGAGGTGATGATGGCTGTAGGGGCAGTGACTACAGTGATGGGGGTTGTAGACCTGAAAGCATCATGGGGGTGACTGACCGCAATATACATATGGGTGGCAGGTGTAAGAATGAAGGTTAAAGGGGTGATAGAAGCAATGGTGATGACAGAAGAGTTTATTTCCCTTTTAGTATCTTCTAAGTCTTCTTTGAAGACTTGTAATTCTAAAAACAAAGCCATCTTTGAATGTTAAGATGAAAAAGTGAAATAATCATGGTATGGCAGCACAGTGGGTTGGTCGGCAGCCATTACTGATCGTGTAGTTGAAGAATGGCTGAGGGTGTTGGCTGTAGAAGTGATTACTGTAGTGATCATGGCTAGAGATATGCTAATGGCCATGAGGATGGCCCCAGGGATGATGGTTGTTGGGTTGGTGGCTTTCTGGTGATGGCTATCAATAAGAATGATGGAAGCAGTGGTAATGGCCATCTGAGATAATGGCCACAGGGATGACAGTAACGTGAGTGATAGCAACCATGACCGTGGAGATGCAAGTTAACCAGGGACATTGACCCAACAGACAGACAGACTGTCCACTTTCTGGTTTCCGGATTCCGGACGGCGAGTATAGGGCTTTAGTTGTTGTTGTTGTTGTTAGATGCCATCCAGTTGGTATCCGACTCATAGTGACCCTCATAGGGTTCCCAATGGCTGACTGTTTCGGGATTGCCTTGGGAGTGGATTGCCAGGCCCTTCTCCCAATAGGGCTTTAGTAGCCACTTATTAATCGCCACCTCTGGGGAGATGGAGCGACAGGACTGGTGAGTATTGACATGAGACAGCAGGGTCAGGGCTTTGCTCTAATTGTTCAACCCAAGAGCTGTCTGCATCAGAATCTCTGGAGACTGAAGCTGGGACTTCCTTCCTCCCTAGGGGCCGGCAGGGGCTGCGATTGCTGTAAGAGCAGGTCACGTGGCAGGGCTTCCTGTATGCTGCCGCCCGCCGGGTGTCCATGGCCCTCACCCCTAAGCTGCCACCGCAGCAGTCAGAGTGGCAGCTGGAGGCTCAGTCCATGGTGTGCCCCCTGGACAGCGCTGGCGAGGCTGAGCAAGAGGCCTCTACATCTCAACACCTAGGAGAGCAGGGCAGGAGTCTGACCAAGGGGAAGGATAATGTTGCGCCGCAAGCCCTCCAATGCGAGCGAGAAGGAGCCCACTCAGAAGAAAAAGGTGAGGAGCATCTTTGGGCGCTCCCTTTTCCTTTCCTTTCTCTGTGCTCTCCGTCCATCCCCTCCAGGACTCTTAGAGGTGGTTGTTGTTGTTAGGTGCCGTGGAGCCCGTATCCGACTCATAGCGACCCTCATAGGGTTTTCAATGGCTGACTGTTTCAGGATTGCCTTGGGAGTGGGTTGCCAGGCCCTTCTCCCATTTTTGCGGTGCTGGGTATTGAACTCGGGACCTCAGAGACTGCAGTGCAGCGCTCTACCAACTGAGCTAAATCCCAGCCCAAGCCAAAGGCCACATGTTGAGAACGTAAATGAGGGCCATGGACAGGGGCCCAAAGTTTACTAGAGTAATTGCTGTATGGAAGGGACTCTTTATTTCTGTACTTGAGAGTTGAACTCTCAAGGGCCTCGCACATACTTTGCAAGTGCTGTGCACCCCAAGCCCATTTTTATTACATTTTTTCTTTTGAGCCATGGCTGCCTCTGGCTTCAAACTCCTGATCCTCCTGCCTCAGCTTCCCGAGTCACTGGAATTACTGACATGCCCCACTGCACCCAGCACAGAAAGGACTTTTAAAACTCTGGAGTAAGAGCTATGAGATAGACTCTTAGAAGTCTAGAGTTATCAGATTCAACCTTACCATGATGGGATAAAGAACTAAAATTAGGGGCTAGACTCCTGTAGTACAATTCGAGAATTAAAAAATCTAATGCTCAAGCTGGGTCTTAAGACTGTATTTAATTCTCTCTCCCCTGCTCTGGTACCATGACCACTTCTTCCCAAGCATGGCCTCCTAGGAGCCATCTCACTCAAAGGGCCCCACTGGGCCACCCAGCTAAGATGCTCCCAGGTCCCTGGTTCTTTGGTTGGGGCCCAGATCCTTTCCACTGGGCCCATCTTTATTGCAGATCGCCAGGCTTGTGGAGATGGGGCCTGAAGTTATTTCCAGACTCAGGAAAAGGGCCCCCAAAGTGCATTGAGATGCGGGGGGGGGGGTGTTTATACAGTTTCTTCCTGGGCAGACAGAACTTGCTTGTGAGGAATAAGAAATGAAGCTGGTGAGATGGTCAGTAGGCAATGAGAGCTGAGGAAGAAACTTTAGTGGGGGGATTTCAAAGACCAGGAAGAAAGGCAGCTATCATGGGTGGCTGACGTACTCATCTTGCTGGGGCCAAGGCTAGACTGGAGGATTATTGAAGGCTCTGCCAGATCTAGACCTTTCTGGTTGGATTTGAGGAATTGATTCGATGGTTCTCCCAGGCCATTAGCAAGTATACCCTGCACATCTAGCAGGGCCATAGGATCTTTCCAAAGAGGCCAGAACCAGATCTAAGAACTCAGGCCAAGGTCGAGAGCCTCCAGATGCTTGCTGTTCCCGACCAGTTTCCCCTAGAGCTCAGCCCAAGTGCACCATGGATGAGCCTCCTCATCATGGGAACAGTTCCCAGGCAAGAGATTGAGACAGCTGAGAGACTCAGCCTCAGGGCACTGGGGTGTGCATCCTCCCCCATTTCGCAGGTCCTGGGTGACTGCCACTTCCGGCTGTCTTCTCCCCGCCCAAGCTGCTTCTCTAAGGTTGCAGTGATGGTGGGTGGGGGAGGAGGAGATTCATGAATCTTCACACGAGCGCTGTCACCCCTGTCCAAACTTTCCACTGTGCCAGGCCCAGCAGGCCTGCCATTGGCTGGCCTCCTTAGCAGTGAGCGGGGCCACTTCCCCCTTGCTTTCTGGCACATGGGGGTGGGAAGCAGAGACCGCTCTACAGACACCGGTAGGCCCCAAACCACAGGGGAGCTGAGCTGGAGGAAAGAGTGTGAGGAAGAGCTGACGCTTTGACACTGGAACCCTATGCCACCTCAGGCGGAGGTACCTGGGGACACACAGAACCACAAGTCCACTTCTTTCTTGGCTTCAGGTACCCAGATTCTGTGCGTGGCAGGTGGGCCTCTGGAATTTCCCCCAGGCCTCTTCCAGGAGAAGCAAGGCGCATATGCCACTCCTGTGGTCCACATTCTTTACGGGAGGGTAGCCCAGGAGAACCCCGCCTCAACCCTGCGTAAAGCCCATGCCAGCCTCCAAGAGCCAAGGCAAGCTTGCCTCCACACACTCCAGCCCTCATACTTTGAAAATGCCCTTAGAAACGCCAGGCTTCCGGGAGGGAGAGACAGCATCTTCTCCAGACCCAGAGGCACCTGCCCGGCTCCATCATTGCTTGCACAATGAGTGGGCCGGGACCTTCCCTTGGCGACGAGGTGACGTGGTGGAGGGGAGGGCACAAAAGCAAGGGAAGCCTCTCCCTCCTGCCTTTGCTTCCCCTCTCAGTTCTGCCAGGTGGAGAATGCCATGCAGGGGACAAGAGAACGGAGTTGGAATCTTGCCACTCTCTAGGACCTTGGACAGTTCACTGCCTTCTTTCGGGCCTCAGTTTCCTCATCTCTGCAAAGGGGGATTATTTCTGATCTGCCCCCCTGGGGATGTCATACAGATCGCCTGAGCAATAGTTGGGAGAGTACTCTGTGGCACATGTGTACGTGCCCACAAGGGGGTGCCCGCTTTGACATGGACAGAAGTGGGGAGCACACTGCAAAGAGGAAGCTATGAGCCCAGCCCCCGAGTGGAGCAAACAAGACTTAATAGCACTGAGAGCCACCACTGAGGGAGGGCTCATCAGGCGCCAAGCACCGTGCTGTTCACTTTAGTCATCTCTCAGCTTGCTGACTTCTCACCGTAACCATGTGAAGTACAGGCAGAGATCATTACTATCCCTACTTTATACTTGAGATCCAGGCTGGGATTTAGCTCAGTTGGTAGAGCGCTGCGCTGCAGTCTCTGAGGTCCCGAGTTCAATTCCAAGCACCGCAAAAATGGGAGAAGGACCTGGCAATCCACTCCCAAGGCAATCCTGAAACAGCCATTGAAAACCCTATGAGAGTTGCTATGAGTCGGATACCGACTCGACGGCACCTAACAACAACAACAACATCCTTGAGATCCAGATGGGTGGCGAGATTGGCAGGTCACACAGCTAGTGAGTTGTAGTGCAGGGATCCAGGCCAGGATGTGCCTGACTCCAGAATCTGAGCCCCTTCTCTCTCTACTCTCTTGTGCCCCTGCGGGTCTCAAAAGCATTAGAAGAGTCTGATGAGCATAAAAGACTGAGCCCAGCAATAGGAGAGCTCTGCGGGGCACATCCAGAGAGCTGCAGACCAAGTGGCCTTCTGGCCAGTAGAGCAGAGGAGGGAGCAGGCCTTCCAGGATGGTAGGGTCAGGACACAATACCCACTGTGGATCATGAAGGACTCGGCAGACCTGGAGTCAGAGGACATATCCTTTAGCTGCCCTTGGGGGACTTGCATCTCTTTCAAGTTTTCACTCTGTGTTCCCTTTGATCTCATGCCAATCAAAAGCCAGGGTTGGAGTACAGGAAACGGAAAGGGGTTTGTTCAGGACTTGCCTCCCCTAAGGATGGCCTATCTCCACTGCATCCTCACTTTCAATCATCCCCAGACCCTCCCACCAGAGGAAGCAGAGAGGAATCTAGGCACCTGCTCAAGTGCACAGTTGTTCCCTCCTTCTAGTGCCTTCCTTCCTCTATCTCCTTAATCCCAACACACCCCTCCCCCCAGGGCTCCCTTCCCACAGCGCACCTCTGGCACGACACTCCCACCAGCAAGTGCTTCATATTTTCAGTACAGCTTGAGCATCCCTAATCTGAAAATCAGAAATCAGAAATGCTCCAAAATCTGAGACTTTTTGAAAGTTGACATGATGCCCCCAAAGGGGAAAATTCCACACCTGGGCTCATGCGACAGGTTGCAGTCAAAACTTGGGTGCACTCTAAATATGGATTAGCTTTAGGCTGCGTATAGAAGGGGTATATGGAACATAAATGAATTTCATGGCTAGATTTGGGTCCCATCCCCAAAACTGTTGTTGTTGTTGTTAGGTGCCATCTAGTCGGTATCCAACTCATAGCGACCCTACCTACAGCAGGCGAAACACTATTGTCAGTGCTTCTCTGCTATTCATAGGGTTTTCAATGGCATATTGATATTTGGGAGTGGGTTGCCGGGTCCATCTCCCAAGCCTACAGCACCTGGTGTTCCCAGGTGGTGTCCCATCCAAGTACTAACCAGGCCTGACCCTGCTTAGCTTCCGGAATGTGATGGGATCAGATGCCACAGGGCTACGGCTGCAGGCATTCCCAATATCTCATTATATGTATGCAAGTATTGCCAAATTTAAAAATCTGAACACTGAGATACTTTTGGTCCTAAGCATTTCTGATAAAGGATATTCAACTCGTAGCTCCTCACTGGCCACAGGATACCACCCAAGATCCTTGGCATGGCTACCAAGGGCCTTCCATGACCTTTTACACTCCACGTCCCACCACAGCCACTGGCATACCCACCATTCCGTCACCATTCGTGATGACCGTAGCTCTCACTTATATTCAGACCCTTCCCAGCTCTACCTGGAGACATCCTTTCTCCCCTTCCTGACACCACTCAAATGCACCTCCTCCACGAGGCCTTTCTGGGCCCTTCCTCTGCCATCGCTCCCACCTGCTGTCCTGGGGCCACCTGCAGTGAACATTGCATTAAATCCACTTCTTCCTTGGGGTGGGGGTGGTTGCATGAGCTCTGAGGTGGCACAAGCCTGGCAAATCCATAGCTTTCCAGAGTCACAGACCTGGGTCTGAGCCCCTCCTCTTCTCTCCCCATTGCCAGCTGCGGGGCTCTGCCTATAACACTTCATTTCTCCACATCTCGGTCTCCTTCCTCTACTGTGAGGTGGGGATGTGACGTGGGGCTGGCGAAGCTGGAGCCAGCTGGCCCACAGGAAGCACATGGCAGCATAGCAGGCACATGTGTGGTGTTTAAGCTTTCATCACTAGATCCCCACACACAAAGGTCAGGACCTGGAGCCCAGAAGGGCCGAGAGGGTGGTTCCGGAGCCACTTAGGAAAGGGATACCACCTGGGGCAGTGGGTAGCATTCAGGGGTGACCAGGGGAGGGTTTCTGTAGGGGTGCTGCCTTTGAAGTTGGAGTGGAAAACTCTTTGTATTGAAGTATAGTATCCATAAAGAGACATTCACAAATCATAAGTGCAGCACTCAGTGAGTTTCTATAAAGTGAACATCGTCATGTGGGAAGTGCACAGATCAAGAAATAAACCACTTCCTGAGCCAGGCGCAGTGGTGCACACCTGTAATCCCAGCGTCTTGGGAGGCAGAGGCAGGAGAACCGCAAGTTCGAGACCAGAGGCAGTCTGTGTAATTTAGCGAGACCCTGTCTCAAAAAAGTAAAAAAATGGGCTGGGGGTGCAGCTCAGTGGTCCAGCACTTGCAGAGCATGCAAGCACGAGGCCCTGGGCTCAACCCCCAGTACTGCAAAAAAAAAAAAAGAAAGAAAAAGGAAGAAAGAAAATGAACATCCCCTTTCCCCAAGGGTAACCACTTTCCTGACTTCCAAAAGCATAGATGAGTTCTGATGGGTTTTAAGTTCTGTGCAGGTAGAACCATATCACATAGATCAGGGAGGGGCTGTCCTCTTTTGCTCGACAGTGTATTGATGACGGTCATCCATATCATTGGAATAATTGTCCTATGTCATTGTTGAATACTGTTCTTTCGTGTGACTCCGCCACAATGCGTGTATCAAGTCTAACAGCTGATGGCCACTTCAGTTGTTTCCAGTTCAATTGGAATTTGAAGGAGGAGAGACCACGGTTGACAGAGAGAAGGATGGAACAGTTCAGGTGGGGTGAGAGTCTGGAAGCAGGTCCCAGGACAGGCTAAGCATCAGTAGGCATCCAGGGAGGGACTGCTGTGGCAGGCGCTGTTCTAAGCACTGTGTGGTACTTGCTCATTTCATCCTCACAACAGCCCAAAGAGGTAGGTGCTTTTGTCTTTGTGTTACTGACAAGGAAACAGCAGCCTGGAGGGATCAAGTAATTTGCGCAGCTTTACACAGCTGGTCAGTGGCAGGACCAAAGGAAGACACTGAGATTCAGCAAGCTTAAGTAAATCGCCTGCAGGGCTGGGATTTAGCCCAGTTGGTAGAGCGCTGCACTGCAGTCTCTGAGGTCCCGAGTTCAATTCCCAGCACTGAAAAAATGGGAGAAGGACCTGGCAATCCACTCCTAAGGCAATCGTGAAACAGCCATTGAAAACCCTATGAGGGTCACTATGAGTCGGATACCGACTCCAAGGCACCTAACCACCACCACCAAGTAAGTTGCCTAAGGTCACAGATGCCAGTGTTGAATTCAGCAATGTCTGATGCCAGAAATGTAGCTCTTTCCAAGAGGCTCCTGCACTCCCCTTAGACTTCCAAAAGGGGCCAAAAGTATATGGTACTTCCTCCCTTCCTTGCAGGACTCCCTGGGAGTCCTCACCCCAAAGGAAGGATGGTCAGAAATCCAGAATGGGCTCAGGGGTTCAGTTCATCCCTGGGTAGGGGTCATCCCAGGGTCACCAAAAGGCAATCAGAATATTTGGGGCTGCTCCTGAGGTTGGAGGTTGTTGCTGTTGTTAGGTGCTGTCGAGTCGGTGTCCGACTCATAGCGACCCTCATAGGGTTTTCAATGGCTGACTGTTTCAGGATTGCCTTGGGAGTGGATTGCCAGGTCCTTCTCCCATTTTTGCGGTGCTTGGAATTGAACTCAGGACCTCAGAGACTGCAGCGCAGCGCTCTACCAACTGAGCTAAATCCCAGCCCGAGGTTGGAGGTAGGCCTGGCAAAAGGTCACCCTGACTGGCCCTTGCCCTTGGTCACCCGAAGAATATGTGTTAGTATTTTTCATCCCCCTGAGCTGAGGAATGCGGGGCCCAAGCCCGAGGACCACCTCCGCAGTGCCTTCAGATTGTCTCCTGCTTTGGTCTGAAGCTGGGACAGAGGGGCACTCACACAAGGGCCTGGGAGCCAAAGGCCCGTCCTCCTACCCCCAGACGGAAGATTAATGACAGGAAAACGTCTGGGGAAAGAGCTGCGATTAGAGAACAGCGAAGCAATGCATTTACTCTTCCCTCACAAAGCCTCCTTCTGGCCCCATGCCTGCCCTCTCGCTTGCTTTCCAGCTTCACCAGTCCCTGGGGATTCAGGGTGACTCTCAGCCTCCTGGTCTGCAGACTAGGCTAAGGGGTGGTGGAGGGAAGGCCACAATAGGCCCCATCCGCCTATAAATAGCAGCCCGACTTGCCCGCGTTGGAAGCAGGCCAGCCCGTGCCCACCCTCTCTCTCTTCCCTCTTTTCCATGCACTAAGAGGAGGAAGTCATCCAGGCAGCTGCATCCTACCATACAAGAGGAGGAAATAATGGAAGGTGGAGGAGAGAGGGGAAAGAACGGGAGCAAATGGGGAAAGAATCATGGGAGGGAAAACCAAGGAAGGAGGATGGAGGAGATGTATGGGAACCACAGAGGTCACCCCATGGTCACATTTTCCCCTCTCTACACCCACTTACGGCCTGCAGCTGTAGCCCTGTGGTGTCCGATCCCATCAGATCTCAGAAGCTAAGCGGGGTCCGGCCTGGTTAGTGCTTGGATGGGAGACCGCCTGGGAACACCAGAAGCTGTAGGCTTGGGAGAAGGACCTGGCAACCCACTCCCAAAAATCAATCCGCCATTGAAAATCCTATGAATAGCAGAGAAGCACTGACAACAGTGTTTCCCCTGTTGTACACAGGGTCACTATGAGTGGGACACCGACTGGACAGCACCTAACAAGCACCACCCAGTTACAGTCCCCTTTTCTAGGTCTTCCAGGTAGCAACAAGGAGGCTTCTGGACTGAGGCTGCAGGTGCCCCACTCATGAGGCCCTGCGGAAGCTATTGTGTGCTCAGCATGACTGCTGGCCTAGTTTCTGGTCAACCACCTCTAGGAATGTGTGGCCCCGACCCAAAAATGCTGACCAAGCTTTGGTCAAGACCCAGCAGAGGTACAAGACTGCTACACTGCGGTCTCCAGGAGTTGGGACCAATGGTGCATGTGTTGGGGGGGCAGGTGGTATTGCTCCTGCTCCGGGGGCAAAGGTTGCCACTGAACACACACCTCCCATTTAGTAGGAAAGAGGATATGAAACCTTCAGCTTCGTGTGGGTTTGGGGCTTCAGTTCCTCAAGCCCTTATCTCGGGTGTCTGCAGTCTATCCCACTCTATCAGTCTGGCCATCTGTGAACCCTGGTTCCTGCGCATATCTTCTGGTCTTGCCTGTTTATCTCGATACAGGCTCAGCGTCAACTTCTTGTGTCTACAGCCTGCCCTCCTTACCTGCTGTTTCCGGCTGCTATCTTGGCATGTGCCTGCATACACAGTTAAGAAAGATCATTTCCTGAAAGCAGTCTCATCAACACAAACAATAGGTCATGCCTGAAAGTCCAAACACCAGCAAGCACCAACAGTTGCCAGCTCATCCCATTAGTGGCTAAGGTGAAAAGCTGAGGTGCATAAAGAGAAAATGGCGGTTCTCCTTAACTACGTTAGCCCTACTCATTTGTGTTCCAAATCTGTAGGTGCTTTCTCAAAATAAGTCTGTACTGTGGTTTTCCAGAAAAGTGTCATGCCAGGTCTTGCTGTTCCTGAGACCCAAGTTTATCAGGCTGCAGGACCCAGTATGTTTCTCGCTGTCACTGTGACTACAGACCAGGCTTGGCAGACCCAGGCATGGAGGCCAGAGCTTTGGGGTTTGGGAGGGATTTGCTCTAGTTCATTTCTGGTAGATTCTCGTTTGTGCTTAGGTATCCATTTGCTCGGTATCCGTTTGCTCTGTCCATTCAGTCTTTCACACCAGGCAGGGTTCTGGGACCAAACTTGAGGTACGAGGGAAAATTAGGACGTAGTCCAGGGCCTCACTAAGGTCTGCAGCTCCTGCACTTACGAGCTTGGTCTGTGGCCAAGCACAGGGAGGAAGCCACATAGCTCCAAGGACATCTTAGCACTTTGCCTCATTAACCCTGGGCCCTCAGGGCACAGGTGGCTCTGCCCAACCATGGTGTGTGTGTGTGTGTGTGTGTGTGTGTGTATGTGTGTGTGTGTGAGAGAGAGAGAGAGAGAGAGAGAGAGAGAGAGAATGTGTGTGCTGAGAGGGGACAGCAGATCAGCTCTCCAGCAGCCATTTTAGCGTCGATGATTGCAACATGTCGGCTTCTTTCAGCTCTCCCTTCAGCGCTCCAGCAGCTTCAAGGATTTCGGGAAATCCAAACCCAGCTCCCCCGTGGTGAGCGAGAAAGAATTTAATCTGGATGATAACGTGAGTTTCTGAGCCTCCTCGAGGGATCTGGCTGTAGGCCCTGGGTGGGGACGACGGGGTGGGAGGACATAGGGAGAAGAGGGAATACTAGGATTGTCAGGGCAAAACCGCCTTTAATACAGAAGGTCCACTTCTCCCATTCACCAAAGTTCTGTCCCCCAAGCCCTCACCTGCATTCTTTCAATTACACATTAAATAGCGAATTAATTACAAATGAATGGGGTTGCAGACAGGGCTGGAGCAGATGAGGAAGGAATGTGGGCCTCTTAGTTCTATGCCCTCCACCTTCTGCTCTCCACCTTCTGCCGGCCCTCAAAAGCCTCTTCCTACTGAGTTCTGAGGGCTGGGAATTAGCTCAGTTGGTACAGTGCTGCGATGCAGTCTCTGAGGTCCTGAGTTCAATTCCCAGCACCGCAAAAATGGGAGAAGGACCTAGCAACCCACTCCCAAGGCAATCCCGAGACAGTCAGCCATTGAAAACCCTGTGAGGGTCGCGATGAGTCAGACTCAACTCGATGGCACCTAACAACAACAACAACTTAGTTCTGGACCCAAGCAGGGCCACCAGGGTCCCTGGACCTCCTCTTTTCTTGTCACAGATTCCAGAAGATGACTCAGGCGTCCCCACACCAGAGGATGCTGGGAAGAGTGGCAAAAAGCTGGGGAAGAAGTGGAGGGCAGTGATTTCCCGAACCATGAACAGGAAGATGGGCAAGATGATGGTGAAAGCCCTGTCAGAGGAAATGGTGAGGCCTGGGATCCAGGGGAAGGGGAGAAGCCAGGGCACTGAGGAGGCTGCTGTGGCACCTGGGCTGCTACTACTTAGGCAAAAAGGCCCCACTCGATCAATGCACATAGGAGGGCGAGGGCACCACCAGTCATGACAGGGCAGCTAAGAAGTCTCAAGGGGGCAGGAGGCTGCCTGGGAAAGGGCTGGGGTTTGAGGAGGGATGGAAGCCTGGGCCACAGAAGCTTCCTGGAACATGGGGCAGGCAGCTGAAAGGGAGAAGAAATCACCAGAGGAAAACCCATCTCCCTCCAGGCTTTGCTTGGAACTAGCCCCTGCAATTGGGAAGGCCGGATTCCAGGAAGACATAGCAAAAAGCACAGATGCTCCTTAATTTATCATGGGGTTCTTGTTGTTGTTGTTGTTGTTGTTAGGTGCCCTCGAGTCGGTATCCGACTCATAGGGTTTTCAATGGCTGACTGTTTCAGGATTGCCTTGGGAGTGGATTGCCAGGCCTTCTCCCATTTTTGCGGTGCTGGGAATTGAACTCGGGACCTCAGAAACTACAGCACGGCGCTCTACCAACTGCACTAAATCCCAGCCCGTCGTGGGGTTACATCCTGATAAACCCATTATAAACTGAAATATCATAAGTCAAAAATGCACAGAGTACCCCAACCTACTGAACACCAGAGCTTAGCAACACCAGCACCCTGTCGAGGGGCAGCTGCTTCCACTCATGATTTGGTGGCTGCCGGGGAGCTGTGGCTTGCTGCCACTGCCCAGCATCACTAGACAGGATTGCACTGTATAGTGCCAGCCCAGGGAAAAGATCCAAATTCAAAATTAGAAGTGCCGTTTCTACTGAATGTATATCACTTTTGCACCATGGTAAAGTCAAGAGATGGTAAGTCATCATCGTTGAGTCAGAGACTGTCTATAGAGAAAAGCAAGCGAGCTGGCTTCAACCCAGGGAGGAAGGTGTGGGGCAGGTATCTTACAGCACACAGTGAGTCTGGGGTGCTGGTGGCTTTTACAGGAGGTGCTGCACACTACTGTGCTAGAGTCGGCTCCACCAGCTTGTGAGAGCAGCTTGTTAAATTGTCAGGAAGCTTGCAAGGCTGTTGTTAAATACAACCATTATTAAAATCAACTTATATAAATTTGGGCTGGGATTTAGCTCCATTGGTAGAGCGCCGTGCTGCAGTCTCTGAGGTCCCGAGTTCAATTCCCAGCACCGCAAAAATGGGAGAGGGACCTGGCAATCCACTCTCAAGGCAATCCCGAAACAGCCATTGAAAACCCTATGAGGGTCGCTATGAGTTGGATACCGACTCGACGGCACCTAACAACAACAACATATAAATTTACAATTAAATCAATTCTACTAAAAACAAGGGTGAAGGTGATGCACGCCTGTAATCCCAAGCGCTTGGGAGACTGAGAGAGTAGAACAGACATGAGTTTGAGGCCAGCCTGGTCTGCATAGCAAGTTCCAGGCCAGCCTGGGTTACACAGTGAGACCCTTTCTCAAAACCAGGAAAACTAAAACTAAAACAAGGGTGAGACCATAGATCTTCAAAATGATCTATGTAGTTAAGGCTGTTTGCATCTATAGCGCGTCTGCGTAGTAGAAATAACTCAGCTATCTCCTCCAACAACTCAGGCAGTGACATCACAATGGTTGCCTGGTGTTGGCCAGGGTAGGGAGTCCTTATTGGCCAATCATCGGCGTCTTTATTCCCAGAGAACCAGCTGTTAAGCAGTACCACACTGACGTGTAGTGGCTGGGAGGAGCTATGGAGTCAGCTGACTTGGTTGTGGGTTCCCACGGGCCTGGGCAAAGCTACTCCTCATTTGTAAACTCAGGCCAACCATCCCGCTTATCTTCAAGTGTTGCTGGGAGGATTAAATGAAATGGCAGGCAGACCTGGCACAAAGGAGCACCATTGTCTGCTTAACTGGGCCATAGCAACAGCCCCGAGTCCAAGCTCTGCCACTGTGGCCTTTTCTGAATGGACGTCAGCCCTGGAAGCTGATGAATGGCGTTCACATGGCACCTGGTCAGCCCTGTTCTGTGATATAGGCAGAACAAGGACTGTCCTTCACGTTTTTACAAAGAGGAAACTCAGGCTCAGAGACCGTCACTGAGCCTGTAGGTGACATAGCTGGGGTTTGAACCAAGTCCACGCCCAGTTCTTCGGCACTTGGACTGGCCTGTATGCACTCCTGTGAGGCTGCTTAAGGCTCCGCCCACCCTTCTTGCAGGGAGACACACTGGAGGAGGGCTCAGCCTCCCCAACATCTCCAGACTGCAGCCTGGACAGCCCCGGCCCTGAGAAGATGGCCCTGGCCTTTTCCGAGCAGGAGGAGTGTGAAATTCCAGTGCTCAGCCGCCAGACGTCCACAGGTGAGTAGGGGAGGTGAGAGGAACCTGCCAGATCCTGAGGAAAGGACTGGGCTAAGGTGGGGCCCGCGGGCTGTCTGAGAGGGGATGATAAGGGAATGAATGTTTACTGTCTCCCTGCTACAACTTTCCCAGCCCCCTTCACATTAGGTCTTTACAACCTCGTAGGACTAATACTGTTATCCCTACTTCATTGATGTGGAAACTGAGCCTCAGGTGGGTTAAGTGACTTGCCCAAGGCCACCCAGTCTTGAACTCAGATATACCCTAGAGGAGCTGGCATTTGCTGTCCCCAGGCCCTGGAAGAGCCCAAGATCAGAAAAGAATATCATTGCCCTCTTGAACCAGCCTGTCCCTACCCTTTCAAGGGGAGATAGAGGCTACAGCCCCTTGGACCTCTGATATTCCAAGAATCGTCCTCTTGGACCCCAAACCTTGGTCTTCTGAGCTTAGGGTACCACTTGGCATCTTCTAGAAAGTCCAGGGTGCTGGACAAGACATGTCCTGTGTGCAGGAGGGGCTGTGGGCTCCAGGCCACAGCCCTGAAGAAGCACTGACTGCTTTTCTTGCCCCTCAAGCTGATTCCGGGGCTGGGATTTAGCTCAGTTGGTAGAGCACTGTGCTGCAGTCTCTGAGGTCCCAAGTTCAATTCCCAGCACTGCAAAAATGGGAGAAGGACCTGGCAATCCACTCCCAAGGCAATCCTGAAAAAGCCATTGAAAACCCTATGAGGGTCGCTATGAGTCAGACATGGCTCGAGGGCACCTAACAACAATGACAACACAAGCTGATTCCAAGTTTCCCAGTCATTTGCTAGCTGTACAGACACCTCCCTGCACCCCACTGAAACCCACGTAAAATGCCCATCACCCTGCCCTTGCCAGAGAACTTTCCCTGGGATATTGTAGCTAAACATTGAGTCTTATTCAGTAGAGAAAGTAAAATATTAATGCAAAGTGTGGCTTCTGGTGGGGGAAGGAGCGCTGAAATTGGGGGTGAAGGGACTTAGAGAAAAATGGACCCAGTGCTGCCAAGTATCAGGTGAGAAGCCTTGGGCAGGTCACTTGGACCATCTGGCCTCCAAGTTCCTCATCTGTTCGTTGGGGTGTTGGCCCCGTTGGACATCAGAGGCCTTCCTGATTTGCCTATTCTTTTTTTTTTTTTTTTTTGTGGTAGTGGGGGTTGAACCCAGGGCCTTGCGCTTGCATGCTTTGCAAGTGCTGGACCACTGAGCTGGGCCCCCAGCCCTTTTCTATTTTTTTCTTTACTTTTTGAGACAGGGTCTCACTAAGTTACACAGACTTCCTCTGGTCTTGAACTTGCCATCCTCCTGGCTCCACCTCCCAGACCACTGGGATGCCAGCTAGATTTGCCTATTCTTTGGTCTGTGAGCCATCTCTCCTCCTCCACCAACTCGTCATTATCTCAGGCCTTGGTGTGAAGCTGTGCTTCTCCAGCGTGGCCGAGGCGAGGGATCTGAATCCCTCCTGCAGTGTGAAGCTTGCCAGAGTGCGGCTTTCTTCCCCAGATTGTGCCCTTGGGATTTCAGGGCGGGCTTCCTGGAAAGCGCCTGCTGGATACCGACTAGCCCAGCTGTCCTGGGACAAAGATAAGCCCCCCTCCCTGCCCCATCTCCTGCAGGCAGTGAGCTCTGCAGCCCCAGCCCGGGCTCTGGCAGCTTCATGGAGGAGCCCCCTGCTCCCCAATACACAGGACCCTTCTGCGGTCGAGCACGAGTGCACACTGACTTCACTCCCAGCCCCTATGACCATGATTCGCTGAAATTGCAGGTAAGGTTGCCACGGGGTGTCCTGACAGAGCCTGGCCGGCTGAAGCCATGAAGGGGGTTGGTCTGAGCCATGCAGGACAGCATGAGCGGAAGCCCAGGGTGCCTCTGCCGATCTCCCCTGCTCTCCTCTCCTCTTCTCCCCCCTGCAGAAAGGAGATGTGATCCAGATCATCGAAAAGCCCCCCGTGGGCACGTGGCTGGGCCTGCTGAATGGCAAGCTGGGCTCTTTCAAATTCATCTACGTGGACGTGCTGCCTGAGGAGGCCGTGGGGCCCTCCCGCCCCAGTCGCCGACAGAGCAAGGGCAAGAGGCCCAAGCCGAAGACTCTGCACGAGCTGCTTGAGCGCATAGGCCTGGAGGTTTGAACTTGGACTTGCACTAGCATCTAGCGGGGCTGGGATTTGGCTCAGTGGGTAGAGCACTGCGCTGCAGTCTCTGAGGTCCTGAGTTCAATTCCCAGCACCACAAAAATGGGAGAAGGGCCTGGCAATCCACTCCCAAGGCAATCCCGAAGCACTCAGCCATTGAAAACCCTATGAGGGTCGCTATGAGTCGGAGTCGACTTGAGGGCACCTAACAACAACAACAAAGCATCTAGCGGCAAGGGAGGCACTCGTGCCCCAGCGATGGGGGCCCAGGGATGAGAGCTATGTGTAGGGGGAAGGTCTAGGCAGGGGTGGCTTTTAAGCAGCAGTGTCGGTGGCTTCTACCCCCAGGAGCACACGTCCACCCTCCTGCTCAATGGCTACCAGACACTGGAAGACTTCAAAGAGCTGCGGGAAACCCACCTTAACGAGCTGAACATCGTGGACCCCCAGCACCGGGCCAAGCTGCTCACGGCTGCAGAGCTGCTGCTGGACTATGACAGTGAGTGGCTTTAGGAGTGCGGTGGTGGGCATGGGTGCCTGCTAGCATTCTGGGGAGCAAAGGCTTGCCCTGGCCCTGCCCCCTGATCACACTTGGCCCCAGAGCTCCTCTGCAGTTGTTGTTGTTAGGTGCCGTCGAGTCAGTATCCGACTCATAGCGACCCTCATAGGGTTTTCAATGGCTGACTGTTTCGGGATTGCCTTGGGAGTGGATTGCCAGGCCCTTCTCCCATTTTTGCAGTGGTGGGAATTGAACTCGGGGGCCTCAGAGACTGCAGCGCAGCGCTCTACCAACTGAGCTAAATCCTCTGCAGTAGGAAGGCACTTTCTACACCTGGATTTGAGTCTTGGGGAAGGTTGTGGGGAAAAGAGGATGTAGGGGTGATCAGAGCCAATCCTCTTTTGGATCAAAGGGGAGACTAAGGCCAGAGAAGGTGAGACATTTACACAAAACCTCCAAACTGGGCAGTAGAGCCGGGATTCAAGCCCAGGTTGCCTAGTTCCAGCTTGGTGCTGGAGAAGTTTGAGCTCTGGAGCCTGAGAACAACTCCCATTTCCTTCTAAGCTCGAAATGGGGAGAAGAGGGGAGCAGGGGCACCAACTGCCTATAAGGGGTCCCCAGGGTCTCCACCGGGCTGGGATTTAGCTCAGTTGGTAGAGCGCTGCACTGCAGTCTCTGAGGTCCTGAGTTCAATTCCCAGCACCGCAAAATGGGAGAAGGGCCTGGCAATCCACTCCCAAGGCAATCCCGAAATAGTCAGCCATTAAAAACCCTATGAGGGTCGCTAGGAGTCGGATACTGACTCGACGGCACCTAACAACAACAACAAAGGGTCTCCACCTCCACAAGGAGACTCCTTAGGGATTTGAC